>JAEIIF010050240.1:0-39851 GCA_018874455.1 Drosophila trapezifrons
AACCATAGGATTTTACGTAAGTGCGAGCAAGACGACTATAAGCACTTTCAATGAGAGTATGTCAAGCCTCTCTAATTAATGAAGTATTTAATACAGTATCATAATACTATTAGAGTTCCTCAAAGTCTATTTCTTTCCAAATCAATAATATATACAAACTGTAGCCTTGAAGATCTTTCCTATTACTAGAAAATAAATCATCTTATGAAAAATTAACATTTTTCTAACCTTCTATGTCTTTTCTACATTGAAAGAATAACATCAATAAATAATAGTTGTCCAATTTGACATTGAGCTCTCCAGAAATCAGTTTTTAACAATAACAGGAACAAGTGCTCGAGAATGAAATATAGCTGAAACATGTTTATTGCTCTCGGATCATTATTCACGAAAATCTGTTTTTTTCCTCTTGGTAATTCCTCTCAATAAATCTGATATAAGCCAGCAGATAAAAATATATATATGGCGGAAAATTAAAAATCAAAAGAGGATTATACACATTAGTTTTTATTATTTTCTGGCTGATGATGATGATGTGTCGGCGCACATGTGTCACCATTAAAAATTCGAAAATCTAAAATAAAATCGCCCCGCAGCAAACATAGATATACTATATTCATGTGTCAACTTATGTTTCATCATTTAAATCTTAATTGATGAGCACAGCCAAAAAGCTGGTTTATTTATAAGTTTATCTATTCATCTCCCACGACTGCACTGACATACTTATACGTAGAACGTACTATATATAATCCGTATAAGAGTTCTGGTACCCTGCACTTTGTTTACATTTCTCATCTGTGATGATGAGAGAATGGGTTGAGGAATCTCTTATACTGAAAACCCGAAGACCGTCGCCCGAAGACAAACACACGAAGCTAATGAGCATGCGTGAGAGAAAGCAAAGAAAGAGCGTAGAAAGAAGAAAGCAAAGAGCGGCGAGGGATCAGCTGATTTACATATTTGTTTATCTTCCGATCAGCTGTCTCGGAAGTCGACAACCTATATCTACGTTACGTTAATGACACACTTCTGCCAATTCAATTGATAAACAAACGCCTATAGAACGTATACGCAGGTATACAGATGCGAATATAGATATAGATCTCTAGAGGTGTTTGCTCTCAGAAGAGATTACAAACTATAAATAGTTTGCTAAGCGTGCCAACTAAAAATACTTATCAATGGTAAATCAACTTTTAGTTAGGGTTCAAGGGTAGATTACCAAGGACTTGAGGTTTATTTAAAGAAGTTTACTTGAGTTTAGTTATAAATAAATCTATAATAAATAAGAATATGGATTAAGAGTAAGACACAGGTGAATATAAATTAAATTAGTTAGTTAAAGAGTAAAGAATAGGATTTTAGCATAAATAAGGTACAAATAAATGTATACAGATGGTTAGAAAATTATTTTAAAAACATAATTCGATATTTTTTTTATGATATTAGTTTTGGTAGAAATTATTACAGAACCAGCCTGAGTTTTTCGTCTCCTAGAGAAAATTGTCATTTACATTTATACAGTTATTTATGAATTTATTTAATACAAATTGTATAATTTAATAAAACCTCATTCTTAAGTTTTATCAATACAATACCCTCAGTGGATAAGCTTCTATTTTCGATTAATTTTTTTTAATATATATTTTGGAATGGAAATAACTTTTGGATCAATTTTAAATAAATGAACTTTTTCTTTTAATCCCAAAGTCAGTAAGTAAGAAGTAATAACCAAAGAAATTATTAAAAGATATTTTTTAATTAGTTAAAATGTTTGCTATATCTAAACTTAATACATAAGAGTCAAAGTTAATCAACCGAAGAATAAAGCCAATTTTCAGCTTCACAATTATTTTATTAAATTATTTTTGCCTTCATTTCCGCATTTACCGCTCCCACAACTATATGATCCTAACAAGAACTTTCATCCATTCTCCTTTTACAGTGCAACAACTCCATGGTGGCAACATCGGAGGCGCCTATGTGCCCCCGGCGCTGACACACGTGTACGCCCAGGGCGACATATCGCCGCCAGTGTTCGAGCAGATCTTCAAGAACGCTCGCTTCGCCCAGGGCGGCAATGCCCTGTTCGAGGGCCGCCTGCGTGGCAACCCGAAGCCATTCGTTACCTGGACCCGGAAAGGCGCACCCCTTCTCGAGTCGCAGAAGTTCCGGATGAGCTACAACGAGGCCACCGGCGACGTGTCCCTGCTGATCAACCAGATCGGACCCGGGGACGAGGGCGAGTACACGTGCACGGCTCGCAACCAGTACGGCGAGGCCATCTGCAGCGTCTACATCCAGCCGGAGGGCGCCCCAATGCCCACCCTGCAGCCCATTCAGAATCTGGAGAAGAACATCTACTCGAACGGGTATTCGTACACGTCCATCGAGGAGGAGTTCCGAGTGGACACCTTCGAGTACCGGCTGCTGCGTGAGGTCTCTTTCCGTGAGGCCATCACCCGACGATCCGGCTATGAGCAGGACACCCAGCTCTCGCAGGAGCTGGACCGTAACCAGGGTCCCGCGCAGGCACCGCAGATCTCGCAGAAGCCGCGCAGCTCCAAGCTGATCGAGGGCTCCGACGCCGTATTCACGGCTCGCGTCGGCTCCAACCCAAGGCCCCGGCTCACCTGGTTCCACAACGGCCAGCGCCTGGTGGCCTCGCAGAAGTACGAGATCTCCTACTCCAGCGGAGTGGCCACTCTGCGCGTGAAGAACGCCACGGCCCGCGATGGCGGTCATTACACCCTGCTCGCCGAGAATCTGCAGGGCTGCGTGGTTTCATCCGCCGTGTTGGCCGTAGAACCCGCCGCGGAGTCCGCCTACGAGCCCAAGCCCGTGGACTTGGTCGCCGAGCAACTGGAGGCGGGCAAGGCGTTGCCCCCCGCCTTCGTGAAGGCCTTCGGTGATCGCGAGGTGACCGAGGGTCGCATGACCAGGTTTGACTGCCGTGTGACTGGCAATCCCTACCCAGAGGTCTTCTGGCTGATCAACGGACGCCAGGTTCGTGACGATGCCTCCCATAAGATCCTGGTCAATGAGTCCGGCAGCCATTCGCTGATGATCACCAACGTGACTCGTCTGGATGGCGGAGCTGTCCAGTGTCTGGCCCGCAACAAGGCCGGCGAGGTGGCCATCGAGGCGCAGTTGAATGTGTTGGAGAAGGAGCAGGTTGTCGCACCACAATTTGTTCAACGCTTCAGCACCATGACTGTGCGCGAGGGCGAGCCCATCACGATGAGTGCCAATGCCATCGGCACACCCCAGCCGCGCATCACCTGGCAGAAGGACGGCGTCCAGATCTCGTCCACCCCCGAACGTTTCGTGGGCATCGACGGCGGCGCCACCTGTCTGGAGATTCCGCGCGTCAAGGCCACCGACGCTGGATGGTATCAGTGCACTGCCCAGAATATTGCTGGATCGACGGCCAATAGGGCTCGTCTTTACGTCGAGGTTCCCAGAGACGAACCAAGCTATGAGCAGCGGCGTCTCAATCTCCCGAGACCAACGAAAGTCATCGAGCCAGAGTGAGTTATCTTTGGAGTTTATCTATGCCTTTCCATTTTCATTAATTCTTGGCATTCTAGACCCATTCCTGGCCCCGAAATCATTTATCTGCGTCATGTGGAGCGCGCCAAGCCCCATCTGCGACCTGGCGAGGAGGATCGCGTGTATCCGCCGCCGCAGTTCATCATCCCGCTGCAGAATGTGCAGCAGACCGAGGGTGGACGTGTCCACATGGAGGCACGCATCGAGCCCGTCGGCGATCCGACCATGGTCGTCGAGTGGTTCCTCAATGGACGTCCGCTGGCAGCCAGTAAGTCTAGGAATCCTCTCAGCTCCATCCATAGAAGGATATACTATAATCTCTACTCCTTTCACGCAGGTGCCCGCGCCACGTCCGTCTTCAAGTTCGGCTTTATCGCCCTGGATCTGCTGAGCATCATGGGACACGATTCCGGCGAATACATGTGCCGCGTGAGCAATGCCAGCGGAGTGGCCGAGTCCCGTGCCATTCTCTCCGTGGTGCAGCGCCCCTCCATCGAGCAGTCGTCGCAGAACCCCAATAGCCTGCAGTACATTAACCAGGTGGAGGACTACTCGCGCTACCAGCGCCAGGAGAGCTCCGAAGAGGTGGTTAACCAAGCGCCGCAGTTCATTCGCCCGCTCCGCGATCTCGGCGAGTTCGAGGAGGGTAAGAACGTGCACTTTGAAGCCCAGGTCACGCCCGTGAATGATCCCTCCATGCGAGTGGAGTGGTATAAGGATGGCCTGCCCATCACGGCCAGTTCCCGCATCACGGCCATCTTCAACTTCGGCTACGTGTCCCTGAACATCTTGCACTTGAGGTCTGAGGATGCTGGCACTTATACCGTGCGGGCAGTGAACCGTATTGGCGAGGCTATCAGTCAGTCCTCGATCCGCGTTCACTCGCGTTCCCAGGTCACCGCTGACCTGGGTATTCCCGAGCAGCAGCGTTATATCGAGAAGGTGGAGGAGCTGGAGGATTACCGCAAGTCCCAGCAGCGTCGCCATGTCCAGGAGGCGCCCGAGGCGATTGCTCCGCCTCAGTTCAAGACCCCGATCCAGAACCAATTGGACCTGCGCGAACACGCGCATGCGCACTTCGAGGCTAGACTCGAACCCATCGGTGATTCCACCATGCGCGTCGAGTGGCTGAAGGACGGACAGCCCCTGGAGGCCAGTTCCAGGATCACCACGTACCACAACTTCGGGTATGTGGCACTGACCATCAAGCAGCTGACCATCTATGATGCCGGCACCTACACCTGCCGTGCCTACAATGCAATGGGACAGGACACCACCGTGGCCCAGCTGACGGTGATCTCCAAGAACGAGATCGTGTCGGAGTCCCAGCACCCAGGTGGCCTGCAGAAGATCCAACATCTGGAAGACTCATCGCGCTACGGACGTCGCGAAGAGGAAGAGACCTACGTCACTCAGGCTCCGCGCTTCCTTGGTCCTCTGAAGGGCACCACCAAGATCCTCGAGGGTCAGCGTGCTCACTTCGAGGCCCGCGTGGAGCCCCAGAGCGATCTGGGTCTGCAGATCGAATGGTACCACAACGGTCGCTCCATCACCGCCGCCAATCGCATCCAAACCTACTATGACTTCGGCTACGTCGCCCTCGATATCTCGCAGGTGCGCGCCGAGGATGCTGGCGTCTACCTTGTGGTGGCCAGGAACAAGCTAGGTGAAGCTCAGCAGCAAGCAACGATGATAGTGGAGAGTAAGTAAAAGAAAGGAGAACCACGATCTTATTCAGCACTAATCACACACATTACTCCCTCACAGCTCGTTCCAGTATCGACACATCTAGCATGCACCGCGGTCTGTACGAGAAGACCCAGACCCTGGAGAACAAGCAGTTCGTGGAGCCGCAGTACGACATTGAGGAGATCTCCAAGTCCAAGCCGGTGTTCATCCAACCCCTGACCGATCCGAAGCCCATCCATGATGGCAAGAACATCCATCTGGAGTGCCGTCTGGAGCCGATGGGTGATCCCACCATGCGCGTCGAGTGGTTCCACAACGGTCGCCCCGTCACTGTGGGTTCCCGGTTCCGTACCTACTACGACTTTGGCTTCGTGGCTCTGGACATCATCAAGGCCACGGCCGCCGATTCCGGAGAGTACACGGTGAGGGCCACCAACCATCTGGGCTCTGCCCATACCTCGGCCTGTGTGCGTGTTATCGATCACACGGATGTGGTGACCGAGACCCAGAACGAGCAATCGCTGGAGCAGATCCAGCTGCTGGAGAGCTCGCGCAGCCGCCATCACCAGGAGGAGGATATCACCGTCATGCAGGCGCCCCAGTTCACCAGGGCGCTGCACAACATAGAGACGGTTGAGGGCACCAATGTGCACCTGGAGTGCCGTCTGCAGCCCGTGGGAGATCCGAGCATGCGCATCGAGTGGTTCGTGAACGGAAAGCCAGTGAAGACAGGCCATCGGTTCCGCCCCGCTTATGAGTTCGACTATGTGGCCCTGGATCTGCTAGGTTGCTACGCCATCGACTCGGGTGTCTACACCTGCCAGGCTAGGAACCAGCTGGGTGAGGCCGTCACCTCTTGCTCCGTGCGCATCATTGCCAAGAACGATCTGATCCTCGAGACGCAGAACGAGTCCGGTTTGCAGAAGATCCAGTACCTGGAGGACTCGTCGCGCTATCGCCGCAATGAGTTTGTCGACGAGGTGGTCAACATCCGCCCGCGCTTCCTTACCCATCCCAAGAGTCTGACCAACACCCGTGAGGGTGGTCACGCCCACTTTGAGTGCAAGATCGAGCCCGTTACTGATCCCAACCTGAAGGTGGAGTGGTTCAAGAACGGTCGCCCCATCACTGTGGGCCATCGCTTCCGTCCCATCCATGACTTTGGCTACGTGGCCTTGGACATTGTCCAGCTGATTGCCGAGGATTCTGGGGTCTACACTTGCAGGGCCGTCAACCTGATCGGTTCGGATGAAACTCAGGTGGAGCTGCAGTGCCGCAGCGGCGAGCAGATCGTCACTGTCACCCAGAACGAGGCTGGCTTGGAGCAGATCCACTACCTGGAGGATCGCTCACGCTACAGTCGCCGGGAGGAGATCGATGAGAGCACCAAGCAGGCTCCGGTGTTCACCACTTCCCTGAAGAATATTGAGATCAAGGAGAACCAGAGGGCTCATTTCGAGTGCCGCTTGATTCCCGTCTCCGATCCTTCCATGCGCGTGGAGTGGTATCACAATAATCTGCCACTGAAGTCCGGTTCTCGTTTCACCGAGACCAACAACTTCGGCTTTGTGGCCTTGGACATTATGTCTACGTTGCCCGAAGATGCCGGCACCTACACCTGCCGCGCCTTCAACGCCGTTGGTGAAGCCATCACCTCTGCCGTGGCGGTTGTGCACACCAAGAAGTCCATCTACCTGGAGTCGCAGCACGAGACCGCTCTGCCGCGTCTGCAGCACTTGGAGGATGGCTCCAAGCGCCAGCGCATCAGCGTCCAGGATGAGTTTGTGTCCCAGGCTCCCGTCTTTACCATGCCGGTGAGGGATGTCCGTGTGGCCGAGAACCAGGCCGTGCACTTTGAGGCTCGCCTGATCCCAGTGGGAGATCCCAACCTGAAGGTGGAGTGGCTGCGCAATGGCCAGCCCATCGAGGCCTCCAACCGCACCACCACCATGCATGACTTTGGCTACGTGGCCCTCAACATGAAGTATGTGAACCCCGAGGACTCTGGCACCTACACCTGCCGGGCTGTCAACGAGCTGGGCCAGGCGGTCACCTCTGCCTCGCTGATTGTGCAATCGAAGACTGCCATTCAGCTGGAGACCCAGCACGAGGCCGCCATGCACAAGATCCACCAGCTGGAGGATCACAGCAAGTACCAGCGCAGGGAGGAGGAGGAGTACACGGTTACCACCGCCCCTGTGTTCGTTACCAAGTTGATTGGACCCAGCAACCTTGTCGAGGGACAGAGCGCTCACTACGAGTGCCGCATCGAACCCTATCCGGATCCCAACCTCAAGGTGGAGTGGTTCCACAACGGCAAGCCCCTGAGCACTGGTCATCGCTTCCGTACCACCTACGACTTTGGATTTGCCGCCCTGGACATCCTGACTGTCTATGCTGAGGACAGCGGCGAGTACACTTGCCGCGTGACCAACAACCTGGGCCAGGCCGTCAACTCGATTGTTCTGAATGTTACTTCACGTTCGGGCATTATCCATGAGACCCAGCATGAGGAGGCTTTGACCAAGATCCAGCATTTGGAAGATGCTTCGCGCTTCCAGAGGAAGCCCGACGAGGAGCAGTTCCATGCCGAGCGTCCCCAGTTCGGACGCCCGCTGCGTAATGCCAAGGTCAACGAGGGAACTCCCGTCCATCTGGAGGCCACGTTGATCCCTGTGAATGATCCCACCATGAAGGTGGAGTGGTACTGCAACGGCAGGCCCATCCAAACGGGTCACCGCTTCAAGACCACCTATGACTTTGGCTTCGTGGCGTTGGATATTCTGTATGCCCATGCCGAGGACACCGGCACCTACATGTGCAAGGCCAAGAACGCCGTAGGAGAAGCTGTCACGACTTGTGCTGTAAACGTAACAGGTAAGTGTCTTATTTTGTTCATCCTAATCCTTTCCTAATCCCTTCTCTCTTAACAGCAAACAAGACACTCGACCTGGACACCTTGGATGCTCAGCGCTTGGAAAAGATTCGCCAGTTGGAGAGCTATGCGCCACCCACTAAGGCCGTGGTGGAGGAGAAGGGCCAGAAGCCCATCTTCCTCACTCCGCTGAGCAACCTCGAGCATTTGAAGGAGGGCGAACACGCCCACTTGGAGTGCCGAGTGGAACCCATTAACGATCCGAACCTGAAGATCGAGTGGTTCTGCAACGGCAAACAGCTGCCCACTGGTCATCGGTTCCGCACCACCCACGACTTTGGCTACGTCGCCTTGGACATCCTGTACGTCTATGGCGAGGATACCGGCACCTACATGTGCAAAGCCACCAACCAGCTGGGCGAGGCTGTCAACACCTGCAATGTGCGCGTGTTGAACCGTCGCAGCATGATCCTGGATACCCAGCATCCCGATGCTCTGGAGAAGATCCAGAAGTTGGAGTCGAAGGTGGTGAATGCTCGCACTGAGATTGGAGAGCATCCCATCAGCCCGCCTCACTTTACCGCTGAGCTGCGCGGTTCCACCGAGATCTACGAGGGCCAGACCGCTCACTTTGAAGCTCAGGTAGCTCCGGTTCACGATCCTAACTTGCGCATCGAGTTCTACCATAATGGCAAGCCCTTGCCCTCGGCTTCTCGCTTCCACATCACCTTTGACTTTGGTTACGTGTCTCTGGACATCACCCATGCCGTGGCCGAGGATGCCGGAGAGTACTCCGTGCGGGCTGTTAACGCCTTGGGCCAGGCTGTGTCAGCCACCAACTTGAGGGTCATTCCTCGTGGTACCATCATTTCGGACACCCAACATCCCGAGGGTCTGGAGAAGATCCGCAAGCTGGAGTCCACGGCGCCGCATCAGCGCCAGGAACCCGAGACCCCAGGCACTCGCCAGCGCCCGGTGTTCACTCAGCCTTTGCAGAACATCGACAGGATCAACGAGCACCAGACGGCTCATTTCGAGGCCCGCCTGATTCCCGTGGGAGATCCCAACCTCAAGGTGGAGTGGTACCGCAACGAAAAGCTCATCGAGGATAGTTCCCGTATCACCAAGCAGCACGACTTTGGCTTTGTCTCGCTGGATATCTCGCACATCCGCAAGGAGGACGAGGGCGTGTACATGTGCCGCGCTGTCAATCCTCTGGGTGAGGCCGTAACCACGGCTTCCATGCGCGTGGTATCCGAGGCCAGCATCCAAATGGATACCCAGCATCCGGACAGCATCAGTCGTATTCACCAGCTAGAGAAGCCAGTGGCTCCACGTCCCAGCGAACCCGAGCGTCTGTTTGAGAAGCCCATCTTCACTCAACTGCTCACTGGACCCTCGGAGCTGTGGGAGGGCGCTCACGCCCATTTCGAAGCCCGTGTTGTGCCTGTGGGAGATCCAACACTCAAGTTCGAGTGGTTCATTAATGGCGTGGAGCTGCAAATGGGCTCCCGTCTGCGCACCACTCACGACTTTGGATTCGTTACCTTGGACATTACAGCAGTGGTGCCAGAGGATGCCGGCGTCTACATGTGCCGTGCCTACAATGCCGCTGGTGAGGCTGTGTCCTCCACTGCCATGAAGGTGAAGACGAGGGCTAATATCGATGGTCAACCTTTGATCCCCGAGTCTTGGGAGGCTATTCGCCTGAAGGAGGCTGCCATGAACCGTGTTCCCGAGATGTTTGTGGACTCGACACCCCAACAGGCTCCGGTGTTCACCACCCATCTGCAGAGCTACGACAAGCTCCACGAGGGCCAGCATGTGCATTTGGAGGCTCAGGTGGAGCCACGTGCGGATCCCAACCTCCGCATCGAATGGTTCAAGAATGGTGTTTCCCTGACCACTGGCTCCCGCATCCGCAGCACCTTTGATTTCGGCTTGGTTACTCTGTCCATCAATGGCTTGCGTGAGGATGACTCCGCTATTTACACCTGCAAGGCCACCAACCAGGTGGGCGAAGCTGTATCGACTTCCTCCCTCAAGATCGAGGATCGTCACTGGCTTCAGGCCGAGTCCCTGCATCCGGACTCGCTTCCTCGCATCGGACAACTGGAGGCGCCCAAGGAGGGACGTCCAGAGGCTCCAGAGCCTACGTACGAGACTCCAGTGTTCATCACTCATCTCAACAACATCGAGTGCAAGGAGGGCGACAACGTGCGCTTCGAATGCAACGTCGAACCGGCTCGTGATCCGACCATGTCCATCGAATGGTTCTACAACGGACAGCCCCTGCAAGCCGCTGCCAAGTTCAAGTCCATCTACGACTTTGGCTATTGCGCTTTGGATCTGACCAACTCCTATGCCGAAAACAGCGGTGTCTACACCTGCAAGGCCACCAACAGCAAGGGTTCGGCCACCACCTCGGGCACTCTTAAGTGCACTGGTGGCAAGACTATGTTCCTGGACACCCAGCATCCGCAGGGTGAGACTGGTCTGGAGGCCGTCCAAGAAACCGAAGAGGCTCTGGCCAACCGCTATGCCAACAAATCGGCCAAGCCGGAGACCCAGTATCCGCCACCAGTGTGGACCAAGCCTTTGCAGGCTGAGTTCCATCTGTCGGAGGCTCAACCCATCCATCTGGAGGCCAATGTGGAGCCCAAGGAGGATCCAAACTTGTTTATCGAGTGGTACTTCAACGGCAAGATACTCCAGCATGGTTCTCGCTTCAAGATGACCAGCGAATTTGGCTTTGTGACCATGGATATGATTGAGGTATATTCCCGCGACCAGGGTATCTACACCTGCAAGGCTTACAACAAGGCTGGTGAAGCCTTTACCTCCACCACCATCTTCTGTTCGGATAAATCGAACATCATCGACTCTACCCAGCACCCGAAGGGAGCTGAGGGCTTGGAACAGATCCAGGACTTGGAGGACTCTCTTCGCAAGGACGGCGCTAAGCCGGAGCAACCGGATCTGGGCATCCCACCACGCTTCACCACCGAATTCGTTAACATCGCCGACATTGGTGAGGGTGAACTGGCCCACTTTGAGGCCAATCTCATCCCAGTGGGTGATCAGAGCATGATCATTGAGTGGTTCTATAACGGTAAGGTGCTGGAAGCCAGTCATCGCGTGCGCACCATCTACGCCTTTGGCACTGTGGCTCTCGAGGTCCTTGGAACTAAGATCGAGGACACCGGCACCTACACTTGCCGTGCTACCAACAAGCATGGCACTGCCGAGATCAGCTGCAACCTGGAGTGCGTGGACAAGCCGAGGGGCCAGAAGCCCCGCTTCACCTCCCACATCCAGCCGCTGCAGGGCCTGAAGGACGGTCAGTCCGCTCACTTTGAGTGCACCTTGATCCCTGTCAACGACCCGGAACTGAAGGTCGAGTGGTACCACAACGGCAAGCTCATGCGTCACTCCAACCGCATCAAGACCGTGTCCGACTTCGGCTACGTTGTGTTGGATATTGCCTATCTGCAGGATCATGACAGCGGAGAGTACGTGTGCAGGGCCTGGAACAAGTACGGCGAGGACTTCACCCGCACCACCCTCAACTGCGGAGGTCGCGGTGGAGTCTTCTACGACAGCTTGCAGCCCGACTCACTGCAGAGGATCAGGGAACTGGAGTGCCCACAAGGACAGCCCGATACTTCCGCTCCTGTGGTTGCTGAACCTCCCAAGTTCATCACCCAGATCAGCGATGTCACCAAGCTCGTGGAGGGCCAGTCCGCTCACTTTGAGGCTCGCTTGACGCCCATTACCGATCCCGACTTGGTTGTGGAGTGGTACTTCAATGGCAAGAAACTGCCACATGGCCACCGATTCCGCACCTTCCACGACTTTGGCATTGTCATCCTGGACATCCTCTACTGTTACGAGGAGAACTCTGGAGTCTACGAGTGCAGGGCTTATAACAAGTACGGTGAGGATTCGACCCGGGCGTCGCTCAAGTGCGCATCCAAGGCCAGCCTCATTCTGGACTCCCAGCTGCCACGTGGCATGGAAGGCGGTCTGGAGAAGATCGCTAATCTGGAGTACAGCATGGTGCGCACTCGCGACGAAACCACCGAGAAGACCAAGGGCACGGCTCCGGTCTTTACTGTGCCGCTGGAGAACATCGACAATCTGCGCGAGGGCGAGAATGCCCACTTCGAGGCTAGAATCACCCCAACTGATGATCCCAAGCTGAAGGTCGAGTGGTACTGGAACGGACGTCCATTGAAGGCCGGCTCTCGGTTCCGCACTTTCTGCGACTTTGGATTTGTTATTCTGGAGATCTCTCCTGTGTATCCTGAGGATTCTGGCGAATACTCCTGCCGTGCTATCAACGAGTACGGCGAGGCTGTCACCACTGCCACCATGAAGATCCAGGGCAAGCGCAGCATCATTATGGAATCGCAACTGCCAAAGGGCATGGAGGGAACCATCGATCGCATCGCCGAACTGGAGGGATTGGGCTCCCGCAGCACCGAGTTCGTGCCTGATGATGACACTGGCAAACCGCCAGAGTTTATTACCACACCCTTCGACATGGTCATCACGGAGAACTCGCTGGCCCACTTCGAGTGCCGCCTGCAGCCCATCAACGACCCATCGATGCGTGTGGATTGGTTCCACAATGGCAAGGCCTTGTGGGCTGGCTCCCGCATCAAGACCATCAACGATTTCGGTTTCGTAATCCTAGAAATCGCCGGCTGCTATCAGCGCGACTCGGGACTGTACACTTGCAAGGCTACAAACAAGCACGGCGAGGCCACAGTCTCCTGCAAGTTGCAGGTTAAGGGTCGCCAGGGCATCGTTATGGAGCCCCAGCTGCCTTCAAACTTCCGCACTGGCACTGAAAGTCTGCAGAAGCTGGAGGAGAGCATGCACAAGCGCGAGGAGATTGTGATCGACGAGGAGCAGCCCAACCCACCCAAGTTCACCGAGGACATCAAGGATAATTTGGATGTGCCCGAGGGCGGTCCAATCCACTTTGATTGCCGCGTCGAGCCCGTCGGCGATCCGAGCATGCGTATTGAATGGTTCTACAATGGTCGCGTCATGGCCACTGGCTCCAGGGTTCACCAGCTCAACGACTTTGGCTTTATTGCCTTGGATGTTGACTACATCTATGCCAGGGATTCGGGAGAGTACACTTGTCGGGCGACGAACAAGTGGGGCACAGCCACCACCACCGCCAAGGTCACCTGCAAGGGCAAGCACAACATTGTGTATGAATCGCAACTGCCCGAGGGCATGACCTCCGAGAAGTTGAAGGAACTGGAGCGTGGACGCATCCCAGAGGCCCCGAAGGTGGTTGAGCAGGAGTACGGACCACCGAAGTTCACCACGCAGATCACTTCGTTGACTGTTGATGAGGCGGAGGCCGTCCGATTCGAGTGCCAGGTGGAACCCAAGACGGATCCCAGCCTGCGCGTGGAATGGTATCGCAATGGCAAGCCCCTGCCCTCTGGACATCGTTACAGGAACATTTTCGACATGGGCTTCGTGTCTCTGGATATTCTCTATGTCTATGGAGAGGACTCCGGTGAATACGTGTGCCGAGCTATCAACAACCATGGCGAAGATCGCACCAAGGCCACCGTGTCCTGCAAAAGTAAGTTATTATCTGAAAGTCTAGTTCACAGTCTTCTTATTCTCGAACTCTCATTTCAGAACTTCCCACCATCTTGCTGCAGAACCAAGTGCCCCGCGGCATGAAGCGTTCGGAGACTCTGACCCAAATGGAGGCCACCATCAAGAAGTACACCTCCGAGGTCCATTTGACCGAGGACGACCTGTTCGATCCCGATCGCAAGCAACCTCCTCGCTTTGTCACCCAGATCAAGGAACAGCTCACTCTTACCGAGATGGCTGTGACCAAGTTCGAGTGCCAGCTGGCCCCTGTGGGTGATCCCAACATGAAGGTCGAGTGGTTCTTCAACGGCAAGCCCTTGCTGTACAGTGAGTTAATCAACTTGATACTTTTAGGCAATAGAAGATCTTTAATGAGTTTTGTTTTCTCCAGAGAATCGTTTCCAGCCCATCTACGATTTCGGTTATGTGGCCATGAACTTTGGTTGGGTTTATCCCGAGGACAGTGGAGAGTACGTCTGCCGTGCCACCAATTTGTATGGCATGGATGAGACTCGTGCCAATATCAAGGTCTCTGGAAAGCCTGGTATTGTCTACGATTCGCAGCTGCCCGCTCACATGCAGAGCATTGACCGCATCCGCGAAATGGAAGCCTCATGGCAGGTGTAAGTATCAAGTGTACTAATAAATTTCGTCCCAGTTTCCTTAATCCTGGAATCTGTCTCATTCAGGGTACCTGACGAGGTTGATCCCGATGCTAAGCCCAGAAGCAAGCCGGTCTTTGTGAGCAAACTGGAGCCCCAGGTTGTGGAGGAGGGCGATTCAGCCCGCTTCTGTGTCCGTGTCACTGGACACCCACGTCCCAGGGTGATGTGGCTTATCAATGGCCACACTGTTGTGCATGTAAGCTAATTAAAATTTCTCCTTCAAAGATCTTCCAGCTAAGCATATCATGTTTCAGGGCTCTCGCTACAAGCTGACCAACGATGGCATGTTCCATTTGGATGTCCCAAAAACACGTCAGTATGATACCGGCAAGGTGGAAGTGATTGCCCGCAATTCCGTGGGTGAATCTATTGCCACCACCGAACTGAAGGTGGTTGCCCGTTCCGACGACTACCGTAATGTCCTGAAGAACTCTCCACGCCGTAAGTTGAACTCAAACACACTCCAGAGACTCTGGAAACTACTACTGATATAACAGCTATTAGAACGTTAACAATTTTCAAATGCAAATGTAGACTTTAGCTGACCAAACTAAATAAGGACACCACATGCTATATCACATAAAGAAACTCATTGTAAATATATACATACCAACATACAACATGCCACAAAAGTTTACGTAGCAGTAGCACCCAAGTTTACATTCCAAGTAGCATAAAAACAAAGCACAAAGTTACCCGAAATATCCCCCAAGAAACAAAAATGCTTCCCAAGTCCCCAAAAAATCCAAAAAAAAAAAAAAACCTATTTAGTACTTCAGTCAGCGCGAGAGACTTCGGAAGAGGAAATCGTGCAGAGGAAGCCAAGGAGAGGGACTCCATAAGTATGGCCGGACCTGGGGTAATATGGTTATACCGTAGTTTTGCGTGTGCACTTTCCGTCTGTTCTAAACTGTGGTTATCATCCAGCTGATCATTGATCCCCTCTCTCTGTCTATACTCATCTGCTATCCGTCCCAAGAAAAATATAAACCAAAGGAGCCAGTGAACCTCTCTGTGGAAACCCTCAAAATCTTAACCATTTAATCATGATTTCCACTAAGTCGACTACTTGTAACTAAACTCTTAGATCTTATGGCACGATAATTTCTTCTTTAACTCTTGAATATCATCCTGAAATTGCATGTGATTGAGCCAAAGTTATACCGAGTCTAACTGTCTGGTTATCAAAGTTTGAACAATGAATAACACAGTAAACCCCTTCATGTTTAGCCTGGTACGACTACGAACTAGCTTCCTATCAGAAGGAGCGCCAGGAGAACGAGCTGGAGAAGGTATTCGACGAGCGTAAGCAGGTGCAGTCCGAGCAGAGCACCCACACCCTGAAGGGCGTCGAGCACCTGAAGCCGAAGCACTACAAGCCGCCCACGGCAGAGTGGCAGCAGAACGTAAAGGCCAAGAAGAGCGAGGATTACTACAACAAGCTGCAGGTTCTGGAGACCGAGCAACTTCTGAAGGAGACCAACCTGCGCAAGGACCATCACCAGTACGCCATTCCCGGCGAGAAGGTCGTGAGCAGCAGCCAGTCCAAGGGCATGGCCCAGTCCTACGAGGAGAATCTGTAAGTATCAGAGAAGTTGTCAGGAAGCTAAAGAAAGCTTCAAAAATTCTTTTCTCTAAGGTAGCACTTAATTTTTTTCCTTTCTTCTCACTTCAGTCAAGAGAAGACCAGCACCACTCAGGTGAAGCCTGCCCCGCCTAAGGGCACAGCTGAGCCCTCCGAGTCGTCTGTCCATGGCCGCGAGGTGCACATGAACAAGCAACAGCAGGTGCAGAAGGAGATCCAAGGTGACCTTGAGATCACCCGCAAGATCACCGCCACCGAGACCACCGAAATGGAGCACAAGGGCACCATTCAAGAGCGCGTTGTCCAGGGTCCCGTGAAGCCTGCCAAGGCTCCGGTCTTCACCAAGAAGATCCAGCCGTGCCGCGTCTTTGAGAACGAGCAGGCCAAGTTCGAGGTGGAGTTCGATGGAGAGCCCAATCCCACTGTCAAGTGGTACCGCGAGAGCTTCCCCATTCAGAACTCGCCGGATCTGCAGATCCACACCTTCAGCGGCAAGTCAATTCTGATCATCCGCCAGGTGTTCGTCGAGGATTCGGCCGTGTTCTCCTGTGTGGCCGAGAACCGTGGAGGCACCGCCAAGTGCAGTGCCAATCTGGTGGTCGAGGAACGTCGTCGTGCCGGCAAGGGAGGCATTCAGCCCCCTAGCTTTGTGAGCACCATCCAGAGCACCACCGTGTCCACTGGCCAGTTGGCCCGCTTCGATGCCAAGGTCACCGGCACCCGTCCCTTCGACGTCTACTGGCTGAAGAATGGCATGAAGATCCAGCCGAGCATTAAGTTCAAGATGCTGGAGGAGGACGGCGTCCACACGCTGCTCATTATCGAGCCCTTCGCTGAGGATTCTGGCCGCTACGAGTGTGTGGCCGTCAATGCCGCTGGCGAGGCTCGCTGCGATGGCGATTGCATTGTTCAGTCGCCCAGCAAGCCGGACAAGCCCACCACTCCGGGCAGCGAGAAGGCCCCCCATATTGTGGAGCAGCTGAAGAGTCAGTCGGTGGAGGAGGGAAGCAAGGTCATCTTCCGTTGCCGCGTGGACGGCAAGCCCACTCCCACCGCCCGCTGGATGCGTGGCGAGAACTTCGTGAAGCCATCGCGCTACTTCCAGATGAGCCGCCAAGGCGAGTACTATCAGCTGATTATCTCCGAGGCCTTCCCTGAGGACGAGGGCACCTACAAGTGCGTCGCCGAGAACAAGCTGGGCAGCATCCAGACCAGCGCCCAGCTGAAGGTCCGCCCCATTGAGAACCTGGACGCCCCGCCCACTATCACCGCCCTAAAGGATGTCTCCGTCACCGAGGGCATGCCCGCCCAGTTCAAGACGACGGTGACCGGCAAGGTGAAGGCCACCAGCGTCCAGTGGTTCCGTGAGGGTCAGCTGATCCCCGAGACACCCGATTTCCAGGTGGGTTAAATTACACAGTTACATAGGGTGGGTTTTGAAAGCGCAGATGTGGACTAATAACAGTTAGAAATCTAAAATTCCAGGATATAATTCAAGAAACTTAACTAAGACCATCTTTGGTTATCCTTGCAGATGATCTTCGATGGCAACAGCGCTGTGCTCCTGATTGGCACCACCTACGAGGAGGATTCGGGCATCTTTACTGTACGCGTGACGTCGTCCACCGGCCAGGTCGAGTCCTCAGGCAAACTGACTGTTAAAAGTAAGGATTAAACTAAAAACTAAGCCAAAACCGAAACCCAGAGTTCGAAAAACTAAGTAAAACCAAACGTAAGCGAACCGTGTTCAAACCAACCAACCAACCAACATCAACAAAACTCCAAAGAATGCTCAAAAAAAAAAAAAAACTAAACAAAAAAAAACAAAAAGAAAAGAAAAGCTAAGGACAAAATCAAGAACAACGACCGTTAAAAAAACCCTATACTGACGCAACGAATCCCCGAGTTACTGACGTATTACAAACAGTTACTACTACTATCCCAACTACCTACCTATATATTATGATCAACTAGTCGTAAAAGTTTGAGTGAGAGGAGAAGAATATTTTAAAGCGAACCTGTCGAAACTTTCAGCAAGGATTTTTTTCTAAACTATCAAACGAACGAGTTATTTTCTACTAACCATTTATTGCAAAATGTGAACAACAACCCAGAGGAAATGCAAACCAAAAAATATTTAATTTAAAGATGTCTAACACCGAAAAACGTAACCAAACAAAAAAAAAAAAGAACAAATTAAAGCAATTTTAATTGAAAAATAATAAAAACAATTACAAGTATTTTGCAACATAAATATTTATAGACCATTTTTCTTCTTCTGGCATGGCCAAGCAGCAGCAGCCAAGCAAGAGCAACAACAACATTTAAAATTCTGCAGCAAGTTGAGTGAAAGTGTGGAAATGACTCAAAAATATATAGAAATATATAGAGATCTGTAGCCCCTTGAGTTGAGTTATAAATAAGGCAGAGCCAGCAGCCCATGTACTTTTCAAAATCGAGCGCGCTAAGCAGGCCACTTTAGGAATACATAATAATTTTCAGTACCCGTCCGTAGATATATAGGTATATAGAGAAAGATATATAAATGAGTAGGATAGTTTTGGGGCCGTGTGCAAAACGCACATTTGTCCCGCCTCCGCTCGAGCGTGAAAGTTTTATTTTTCATTTGAATATTAGCATAAAATATTATGGATGACACATCTAGCGCATACAGAACACCGCCGGGCGGCAGAAGCCCGGTGAGCGCGTATCTAGTGTCTTGTATCTGCCAGATACATATAGATATACAACAGAACGTGCGCAAAAAGTAGAGCAGCCCGTAGAGACCATAGACCAGAGACCAGAGAACAAACTGAAAATATCGAAAGCCATTCAGCCATGGGCTTTCAGCTGCCAGCCAAATCTTCTTCGCGCTTGCCACCCTACCCAGAATGTTATATAGAGACACACATGTGTTCTATTTTCAATTTCTTTTTTGGAGAATGTTTTGCTTTCGAGAACTAATTTCCAATAGATTAGCGTTTAAAAAATCCGTTTCGCTATTTTTAGCCAGGCGGTGCTGTCTGGATTTCTGGTTTTCTTTCGGCTACAATGAAAAGCATTTATGTATTTTCTCAAGTAAATCTTGAAATTTATTTCAATTTTTCTTTTCAATAAAACGAAAACACCAGAACCGACAAAAAATAATATATATATATTTGCTTAGGTGTATTACGGGGATTTTTCTAGTTCTCTAGAGAAAATACAATGATAAATTACCTGCTAGATGCCTAATGTTGTTGTTGCTGCTGTTATTGTTGCTGCTGCTACCGTCTATAAGGTGGATCAGGATCAGAGATGAGAGATATATACCGATCTTAGTCGGGGCCAACTCATACGGTTGGTCATTAGACAAGAACATGAATTGATGATTCTGTTTATGGTGCAGAAACGAATTTAATTAGATTAATCAGTTACGGCTGTTCAGTCATCGAGCCGCGGGTCTCTATGATGATTCATGTTTGCACTTAGTTTTATATATTTATAGATGTCAGGTTGTTGTTTCCAAGCGACAGTTGAGCCTCTGTAGTCCTCGTTCCGGTCTGAAATAGAAATCCATGTTAGAAAGGTTTCGATAGGAGGGCTTTAGGATACTACTATACCTTGTGATCAGACTTTTACCAAATAACTTTGAACCGATTCTTGTCCCGCGGATGCCTTCAGTCCATCGATGATGTTGATGATAGCGACGATGCTAAGACGATGATGATGATGATGATGACGATGAAGAACTTGTATTGTTTATTTATATTGAATTTAATTTAATCAAACTTTATTTATTTTGTAGTGATGTTGCATGAGATTTTATTATTCATTTTTTATTACCGCTTTTTACTAATTCGTTTCGTTACCATTATGTTTGTCATACACACTCTCTCTCTCTCTCGTCCACTACCAATCATTCATTTTGTGTACAAAAAAACAAAAACAAACAAAACGAATCTCAACTTTGTCTAAATCAATTAAAGTATTTGCCGCTTGTGCCGCCAATATGTTGACACTACTTCTATCATGTTTTTTTTCCTCCGTTTTGGCGAGAAGCTTTACTAAAAAATTAATCATAAAAACTCATGCGACTTTCGTTTTAAGTTTTATCTACTGTATTCAGATACGATTTCCGATTATATCTGCCAGTCTTTTAATTTATGTTTATGTTTACTCAATATGTTCTTCCCGAATCGATGTGTGTTTTTAGTGTTCGATTACATTTTACGATTACTTTGATCTTTGATTGATTTGTTTCCATTCACACACACACTCGCGGTCACTCTATCTTTTTTTCTTTTGTTGTTTAATTGTATCTCTCATGTATTTAATACTTAAAACCAATACCGCGTCTATAAATAAATCCAAGCAAAATGCATAACAATTGGAAATTTGTTTTTGATAACTGCCAAACGCTCCTTGTTGCCACACTGTTGCTGCTACCGCTGTCCACTGCACCGCTGTTGCTTGCTACCCGTCATCCGAATGTCATCAGAATGTCTCAGGTACAGCAGGTAGGTGATGCTGATGCTGCACTTGACCAGGCATTGAGTATTTGCCTCGTCTGACAACCGAGGAAGTGGCCCGGTCTACCTCCTGATCTGTTCTGTTCTCTACATCCGACTGAGGCCGTTGGAGTGCGCCGCACTGCGCTCTGCGCTGCCTGTATGGGCAACCGAAAATATCGGCGCAGACACACCCCGCCCATAAATCTGTCGGGGACTGCGCTGCTGCCGCCTCGAACTCGGCCCCACCTGGTGACGTAGCCGCCACTAATCAGATATCTATTTTCGGCCTTAATGTATACACAGGCATTTGAATTGTTTCGCTCTCAATTGTACACTTGCCTGGCCGCAGCAATCCCTCCCCCTCAACCGCATCTTAAATTGACGACGATGACGATGAACTGAAGTCAAACGAATGTCACCATTCGTCGCGACTTGCTCAATTGCTGTCATGTCAATGTGCCAGATTTAGGTGCAGGCTAATGCAGTTTTAATCATCCCAAAGTGGACTCGTCACACCCGATTAGTGAATCACGAATCATAGATAAACCGCCACCTCACCTCCGCACTCAGAGACCCTGTGACTATACGCACCTATTTTTATCAATGCCAATTATCAAAAATATGTACTGACCTAGGGCCCGATCCCATTTATGCTTTTTTCACGGTCAACGCCGATGAGCTGTCAGCCAAGCAAATTTAATTTGTGGTCCACAAAACGCACAGCTAGGAATTGGAAGGTTTTGGGTTTCCTCCGAGAGTCCGAAGCAGCCTTATTTATTTATCATGTTCGGCCATAAATTGAGGCTCTGCCATACTAATTTTAAATATTCAAGTTCATTGTTCGCAAATGCCAGAGAATTATGAATTATTTTTAATTCCCGTTCGAGCAAATCATGATTCGCTTCGCTGGGTGGGCGAGCAGGTAAGTGGCTTTTAGATGGGTCGGAATTTTTGCGGACTTTATAAAAGAGTATGAGTCAAGTGTTTTTAAATTATGGCTAGAGATTTGGTAATAAAAAAAATAAAATAAAGGGATTTCCAGCATACAAGCAAGTCCTAAACCCTTCCTTGATATTTAGTTTCCACTGCAAACTTAAGTTAGTCCTTGTCCTAAGACCTCCCCACCTCAGACCAACAACTACATCAGTTTGGGGCTGTTTGCTAATGCATTGCTATAAAATGTTGCCCTCATTAAGCATAATAATTTTACATTTTCATGTTCATTGTTTGCATATGCTAAAGAATTTGATTTGCATTTAAAACTCTATGCTAAAACTACAAAAAATGTATAGAAAGGAAATAAAAAAGGAAAGAAAGGAAAGTAAGGTAAGTAAGGTAAGTATGGCAATAAAGGTAAGTATGAATAAGGTTCAAACATTTAAGATCCCTTCATCCCTTTCGAACTCTGGCCGTGTTTAGCTATCTATCTTCCTTTCGATGGATATACTAAATGGAATCTTAATCCCCCTTTGTAGAACGACGCATCTCGGCCTTTCAATTGAGAACGATTGATTCCGCCGAGGATGAGTCCTCTTCATCTGGTCGGGAAGACAGTGCACCCGAGTCGCCCCGTGCTTTCCAACCTGGCCAGCAACCTGGCCAGCAGTTTGGTCAATTCCTGGGCGTCAACGGGCAGGGTCAGCATCAGGGAAGGTCTCGCAACAAGAAACCCAAAGTTCGCAGCAAGTCCCTGCAGCCGCCAACCAATGTCATACCCTGGCGCAAGTCATCACGTCCCAATCGTGGACGCTCCCTGGACAAGGGTGTGTTCCTGCCAGGCTTCAAGCCTGAGCCGGTTAAGTCTTGGACCGAAGAGACCATCAGCTTGAAGGCTACACCCATTGAGAAGAAGAAGCCCACGCCCAAGCTGGAGGCGGCTACGGTTGTACTCAAGTCCATTAAGTCTGAACGCGATCAGGGCATAATGAGCCTGGGCGCGACTCTAGAGCAGATCATTGCTGGTAAGACCGAGAAGGAGGCGGTGCCTTGGATCACTATGCGTGAAAAGCTGAAGGCAGTGGAGGATGTGCAGGAACAGCTGAACAAATTCGATTTAGATGAGGTCTACCTGCGTCCTTTCGAGAGTCAAATTGAGACGGACGAGCAGCTACCGCAACAGGCCCAAGTGGAGCAGGTGCAGCGCACCAAGGAGATCCAACGGCTGAAGAGCATGGAGAGTGTCGAGATCATGGAAATGACTGACCAGATCGATAAGCTCATAACGCAGCAGCAGAACAATAAGGATCTCATTCCTTGGAAGGAGATGCGCCAGCAGCTCAAGAGCGTACAGAGGGTGACCAAGCAGATAGACAAGTTCAAGATTGAAGAAGTCGAGCTGCGTCGCTTGCAGGCCCAGCAGGCCATCACCGAAGAGTTCATAATGGGAACTGCCGATGAAACCGTCATCATGACGGTGGATGAGAGCTCGAAGGGTTCGATCTCCAAGGTGATGCGACGCGATGAGCTGCAGCAGTACGAAGATCAATCCAACATCTATAAGCAGCAGTTCATCACCACCGAGGATGTGAATATAATGCATGTCTCGGAGCGTGAGAAACTGGAGGCCCAGAGACTGCTTCGTGAACAGCAGGCGGTCAACTGGCGCCAACAGCAACAGCGTCCACAACTGCAGCCCCTAACCTCAGTTGAAGATACGATCGTCTCACAGACCACTGAGAGACAGAAATTGATCCAGCAGCAGAGCCTCATCGAGGAAGCTCAGCGCCAGCAGTTTGTGCAGATTGAAGACTCGCAGATGATGAGCCTGGAGCAGTACGAGCACCAGAAGATGATCAACCAGCGTACCCAGCAGGAGGCCTTTAACTGGCGTCAACCGCGAGAGCCTCAGAAGTTCGTTCAGGTGGAAGACTCTTCGTTGCTTCACTTGCAGGAGCGTCAGGATACGCAACAGCAGCAGCTGCTGCAGCAAGAGCCGGTCATGTGGGATCGCGGTAGGAAGAAGCCGGAGCAGCCTCAAGCTTACCAACCCCAGCCGGCGCCTGCTCAGGAAGAATATGTGGACAAGCCAAGGACATATGAGGAAATGCACGACGAGCTGGTGGAACCCATTCCAGTTCAACAACCCCAACCGGTGCCTGTCCTGTGGGAGAGGGGAAAGAAGAAGCCACAGCCTCAGCAGCAGACCTACGAAGAGGCACACGACGAGCTGGTTGAACCCATTCCCGTTCAACAACCCGAACAGGTGCCAGTCTTGTGGGAACGAGGCAAGAAGAAGGTGGTTCAGGAGCAGTCCATCACATCCCAGGAAGTGGTGCAAACCTCCCAGGTCCTCGAGCAACAAATCGTTGAGGAAACAAAGAAGACAGCTGTTCGTCGGGTGATTCCACCAAGGGAGCCAGAGCAAAAGGTGGAGCAAGTCTCGTTGAAGCCAACGCCCCGACAACGTCCCAAGGAGGCGCAAAAGACTGAGGAGTTCCAACTGAAGCCATTGAAGACTACCAGAACCGTTCAAGAAGCAGTTCAGCAGACGGCCTTGAAGACCTACGAAGAAGCCACCGATGAGTTGGCTGAAGAAACTGTGCCCCAAGTGCAGGAACAACCGCAACCAGTCCTGTGGGAACGCGGCAAGAAGAAGCCCCAACAACCCGAGGAACAAGTGCCGGAGATTCCCAAGACCCTCGAGGTTGCAGTTGATACTCTAGAAGAGGAGGTGCCTAAAGCCACTGAACCCCAACCGCAACCCGTTTTGTGGGAGCGTGGCAAGAAGAAGAAGCCAGAACAGCAAGTTGTTGAGGAAGCGTCCAAGACCCTTGAGGTTGCTGAAGACACCCTGGAAGAGGAGGTTGCTAAGCCCGTTGAACCTCAAGCACAGCCTGTGATGTGGGAACGCGGAAAGAAGAAGAAGCCGCAGCCCCAACAGGTTGTCGAAGAGAAGGTCGAAGAGGCGCCCACGAAGACCTACGAGGAAGCGGTCGATGTTCTGCCAGAAGAGCCTAAGGTGGAGGAGAAGCCAGAGCCTGTCCTATGGCAGCGTGGCAAGAAGAAGGCTCAAAAGCCGGAGCCCGTAGAAGAAGTGCATCCCGATGAGGTTGATGCGCAAATCGAGAGAGTCGTTGAAGAAGAGCAGGTCATTGTCGAAGAGAAGCGTAGAATCAAGAAGACTAAGAAGCCAAAACCAACGAAAGAAGCTTCCGAGGAGGTGGTTGAAGAACAACCAGAGGAAGATATTCCCGAAGAAGAGGAAGCTCCTCAGGAAGAAATTATCGAGGAACAGGTGGAAATCGTTGAAGAAAAGCGTAAGGTTAAGAAGACACGGAAGCCAAAGCCAACTTCGCAGGTAACCGAAGAGGAGCAACCCGAGGAAGAGGTTATTGAAGAGCAAGAAGAAATAGTTGAAGAACAGCAGGAAATTGTTGAAGAAAAACGCAAGGTCAAAAAGGTCAAGAAGCCAAAGGCCATTGTCGAAAAGACTGAGGTTGAGGAAGAGCAGCCAGAAGAGGAAATTCCTGAAGAAGAGGTTGTTGAAGAGCTGGAAACTATTGTGGAAGAACAACAAGACGTTGTTGAAGAGAAGAAAAAGATCAAGAAGGTTAAGAAGCCCAAACCAACCATTGAAAAGACTGAAGTCGAAGAACTGGAGCAGCCTGAAGAGGAAGTTCCAGAAGAGCAGGAAGAGGTTACCGAAGCACAAGAAGAAATCGTGGAAGAAAAGCGCAAGGTGAAAAAGATAAAGAAGCCCAAGAAGATTGTGGAGGAAGGCCAACCCGAAGAGGAGGCTCCACAAGAAGAAGAAATCATCGAAGAGCAGGAAGAAGTTGTCGAGGAAAAGCGCAAGGTGAAGAAGATCAAGAAACCTAAGAAGAAGGTTGAAGATGACACCGAAGAGCAGCCCGAAGAGACTGAAGAGCCGGAAATCGAGGAGGTAGAAGAAATTCAAGAACCCGTTCCCGAAGAACCCAAGAAGCCTAAGCCGGCTCCCCAAGCCCAGGAGGTTGAACAAGTTGAAAAGGTTACGCTTAAGCCTGCTCCCAGGAAACAACGACCTCTGCCCGAGAAGGAACAACTGGAGGAGGTCTCCTTGAAGCCTTTAAAGAAGACTGCTCTTGTCTCGGAAACAACTCAACCCGAGACGCCAGAAACTGAATTTGAGGTTAAGGAGCACGTCATTACCACTGTGGACCAAATAGTCGACGTGACAAAGAAACGTGTTAAGAAGAAGAAGCCCAAGGCAAAGACTGACACAGAAGAAGCAACCGAAGAGCCAGTCGAGGAGGTCGAGGAAGAGGAAGAAATCCAACCAGAAGAGGAGCAACCTGTCGAAGAACCTGTGGAAGAACAACCTGAAGAGGAAGCAACTCCCGAACAAAAAACTGTTCCCAAGCCAAAGCCAAAGAGAGAAGAAATCATCGAGAAGGTGGAAGAGGTTGCTCTCAAACGGATTACTCGGCCTAAGAAGCAGCTTCCGGAAGAGGCGACCATCGAGGAGGTGCGCCTGAAGCCAACTCAACGCACTTCCATCAAGCCTGAGGAGGTAACCCTGGAGGCAGTCGATTTGCAGCATGTTGAGAAAACGGAGCAAGAGATCGTGCAGGAGGAGAAACGTAAGACCAAGAAGGTGAAGAAGCCAAAACACGAAGATTTGGAAGAAATTCCCGATGCTGAGCCCACCCAACTGGAAGAGGCAGAGCACATCGACATCGTCAAGGAGCCAAAGCCCGAGGAAGCGCAACCCCAAGTGCCATGGAAACGAGGAGAAAAGAAGAAGCCGGTTGAGGAAGTCTTGGAGGAAAAGCAATGGCCTACAGGTAAGCGGCGTCCTTTGGCCGCAGAGCAGCCTGAAGAAGTCCAGCTTAAGCCGATTCCATCGAAACCAGTGGAAGAACCACAGAAGCCAGAAAAGGCGATACCCGGCCCTCAACTTGTGCCCGAAGAAAAGCCAGAAAGCGAAGAGGAAGAGCTTGAACTTGAACCTCTTAAGCTGCCCGAGGACAAACAGCCCAAGGAGCCTAAGGCCAAGAAGGAAAAGAAGAAGAAGCCCAAGCTGAAGAAGGCCACGCCATCCGTGGATGAGGTGTCTGAAGAAGTGGCCGAGCCATTTGATGAGCCCATCGCGGAGGAAGATGAAGTGGAAGAGCTGCCGGTGGACGATGATAAGGTGGTGGCAGTTTCAGAAGATGTACTGCCGGAAGAAGAAGTTGTGACCACCGAAGAGACGCCTGAGGCTAAACAGAAGGCGCACAAGAAGCGCACGAAACGCCTTAAGCAGGCCTCCATCGAGGGACAACCCCAGCTGCTGGAAGCGGCAATTGCTGAAATCGAAAAAGTGGACGAAATATCCCAGGAGATCTCACAAAAGACTATTACCCTACTCAAGAAGACTGAAGACACACGACCTCAATTCATCACGACTGAACAGCTCATCGAGCTGGATGTGGAGGACGTCCGACGTGATCTCGAGATGAAGGTCACCTCGAACATCATCAAGAAGGAGAAGCGTCGTGTGGTGCTGGACGACAGCCAACCGCTGCCCGAGCTGGAACTGATCACGCAGAAGCGCATCCAAGAAGGCATCGACAAGGTGGCCGACGAGGAGCTCATCGAGGACCAGCAGCTCACGCAGAACCAGCAGGAGACGACCACCTCCGAGGTGATCGGTCAGGAGCGCAAGCTGGTCAAGAAGAAGAAGAAGGAGATCAAGCCTCCGAGGATTACAGAGAAGCTTCGTCCCCGTCAATGTGTTCCCGAGGAACCTACGGTTCTCGAGTGCAAGGTTGAGGGTGTTCCATTCCCCGAAATCAACTGGTACTTCAACGACATCCTGCTATTCGCTTCGGAGAAGTACGAGATCACTGTCGTGGAGCAGGTGGCCAAGCTGAAGATTGCCAAGGTCACACCTAGCGACGTGGGCGTCTACACATGTGAGGCCAAGAACGAGGCTGGAGTGGCCACAAGTCGTACCAACATTATTTTAGGTAAGTGCCATTTAAGTATAGTCTTAGGCTTATTCCAATTAAATATCCCCGTCTTTTTTGCCATGAATTTTGAGACTCGAAAAAGATTCAGTCTCTTAAACTTAACTTACCCTGCCCTCCCAGACCTTTTGTATATAATTTCCCTTCCAAAACTCCAGCACACACAAATTTCTTAAATATCACTTATTCACATTGAATACAGAAAAAGAACAAGGAGTTGCCCCACAGTTTACCAAACCACTTAAGATAGAGTTCACTGAGGAGAAGCAGCCCGAGCGGCTCAAGGTTACGGTAACCTGCCAGGTGACAGGCAAACCAAATCCCCAGGTTAAATGGTACAGAGGTATAGAGGAGGTCATTCCCAGCGAGACCGTGCAAATGTTCTACGATGAGAAGACCGGCGATGTGGCGTTGGAGGTAATAAATCCCACTCCCAACGAGGCCGTTATCTACTCCGTGCAGGCCCAGAATCAATTTGGTCGCGCCATCGGCAACGCCAATATCATGAGTCGCGTTGATGAAGTGGCCAAGGAAATACTGAAGGCACCCACTGTAACTCCACTGAACGCGGTAGTTGTACCTACCGGAGGTACTCTGTTCTTTGAGGCCAAGTACGATGGCCTGCCCAGGCCAGAGGTCAAGTGGATGCGCAATGGCCGTGAGGTCGTGGAGAATGAGGAGATCATCATAGAGACCACCGAGACGACAACCACTATTAGGGTTATCAACATGACGCGCAAGCGCACTGGCAAGTACGAGGTCTGGGCCAAGAACAAGGTGGGCGAGGCTAAGTCTTCTGGATCGGTGGTGGTCTCGGATCAAAAGCCTGATGAGCAAATTAAACCACCAAGATTTATTAAGCCCCTGGAACCCAAATACTTTGGCGAGCACGAAGTGGCCATCATCGAGGCGGTCGTGGAGTCTGAGCCATTATCGTCCTTCCAGTGGTTTGTGCACAATGAGCCTATCAAGAGCTCCAACGAAGTGCGGATCGTGAGCCAGGCCAACAAGTCAACTTTGCTGATTGAGGACTTCCAGAAGCAATATACCGGACCCTTCACTTGCCGGGCCGAGAACGTGGGTGGTTCAGTGACGTCAACGGCCACCGTCAACCTGATTGAGTCCCTGCCACAGGAGGAGGCAGTAGAGTTTGAGTCGCCGCGATTCACCGAAGAACTAATTAAGCCCGTGGAGGTAATGGATGGCGAGGCATTGCTGCTTACCTGCCAGGTTACGGGCAAGCCCACGCCCAAGGTGGAGTGGTACCACAATGAGGAAAAGATTGTCGAGAACAAGGAAACTACGATATCGCAAGACTTGCAAGGCATTTGCCAGCTGCAGATTACGGAAGTGTTCCCCGAAAACGAGGGCCAATACGAGTGCGTGGCCACGAACAAGATTGGCAAGAGCGTGTCCAAGACAAACGTTAAAATTCAAGGTACTTGTGATGGTATCTATCGGTAGTTAACTAGTTAACCAGATGGAAGTAGTGCCACTCTACACACTACATGCATCCCACACCTAGATAGGTTTTCCCATAACTACACTATTCCCTACAACTGAGTTCTTTGAATACCCTTTGTACTAACTGGCTTCGAGAGAGCCTGCATGTGATTCTATCGTTTTGAAAGTCCTACTGTCTATCAAGTCCATTAAATAATTTCCTTCTATTTTTTCCGGTCCCCTCACTGACCAATTCTTTTGTACATAACCTTCCGTTTTTTTGAGTTCGTTGCAACGAAATTCGGTGTGGAGACACGCTTTTATTGATAATGCTTTCGAATGTGTATTTTTTAGCATTTGAATATATCCCCGATTCTGAAATCACTGGACTCACAGGATCTGAGGAGGATCTACTTGATAGAGTAAGCGTTATTGTTGTACATGAGTTTTCAAACCAAGGATTTTCCATGCTAATTCCAACTGTTATAACGCAAACCATTCTAGACCCTCTCAATCGACGAACAAGCACCGAAAATAATTAAAAAGCTACCAGAGAAAATCGAGCCCAAAGAGGGTGAGCAAGCGAAGCTGGAGGTTAAGGTCGTTGGAAAACCAAAACCGAAGGTCAAATGGCTGCGCGACGACGAGCAGATATTCGCTTCCGAGGAATATCAGATCGAAAATTTCGACGACGGCACCTCAGTGTTGGTCATTAATCACGTCTATCCCGATGATTTGGGTACAATTAGTTTCGAGGCATACAATCCACTGGGCGTGGCAGTGACCACGGCACTCTTTGCGGTCGAAGGTACTATTATGGTTTATCCCTCACATAGTGCACTCTTTAATATAAATCAACTGTTATTTGGCTTTGTTAGTGACATTCTTTTTCAGGTCTTGCAGCTGCCTTTAAGAATAAAAAATAATAAATCCCTTCCCCACCCCGACCCCTACCCAAACCCAATTACAAGTTATTATTCCACTTACACTTTACTTTGGTATTAAACACTTGCAGAACTGTACACGAAAACTTACAGAAGGCCACACACGTTATTAGTTTAAGGACAACTAGTTGAATTTCACAGACATTTTTGGTGCTATTTGCGTAATCAAATATAATAACGATTTCATTTATTACTTCCATCCGCATACGTTAAGGCATCGTTGGATCGAAGGATTACCGCAAGCCGGAATGGGTGACTCAGATGGAGGAGATGCAGGTGGCTCTCAAAGGTATGTATCCTCACTAATGCCAGCTCTGTTTTACCACTGTTATGTGTATATGTGTTTTAATTTCGTGTTACCAACACACAACTGTCTTCTGTATTTGTCTTAAACCACAAAAACTAAGTACAACAATTCACAAAGTCTCTCTGTCCTCTGTCTCCCATCTTCTTCTTCTATTGTCTGTCTCTATTTTGTATTTGTCCATGTATAGTGTACTTTGTATCGTACAAACAACAAAAAACAACAACCTGTGAAGTACCCTTACCCTCGATAAAAAAAGAAAACTGTGGCTTTGTGATTGTCTTGGTCCCCTACAGCTCTAAGGCTTGACCCTACCCCCAAAACCCAGAAAACCCCCCACCCTTAATAGAAACAATTTTCCAAAAAGTAAACGCCATTATAATAGAACTTTTAGTATAAATTTGAAATTATATATCGTTCGTATATCAAATGTATCTCTTACAGTATCAATATCAGTATATCATCTGCAAGTAATTGGTTGTATTCGATTCGCAATTATTCAAAATTACAACTAACCCCATGTTCTACATAAATAAAAAACAAAAACAAAGTGTTCAATCCAATCCAAAGAAATTATATAACATTCCCAGAACGCTGCTTGCTCTATTGTTCACATTATCGTATAATTGGTTATTGCATGTTCTACTAAAACTCGTTTAAGTGTTTCCGTTCACTCTATTCATAGCTCTATATACTCACATGACTCTAAAATCAAACAGACAAATATATATTTATGCAACACAAGAACACCGATTAGTCTGTGTAAGTACACGAAACGAACACTCCCCCATCCCGACGCCAACGCTTTTAGTTTGTCCGGGTAGACTCTAATCCATAGATATTATGCATCTCTGTGCTTATAGCTGCTAAATGCTCGCCATCACTACTAAACGAAATGCGTGACTGCCGTGCTGCCTTAGGCGAGACAGCAAAGTTCTCGATACAGTTTGCGGGCAACCCGATACCAGGTATTGTACGAGTACCTCTTAGAGTTTTTTGGTTTCGGGGCTGATGATGCTGCTTGGTTTCTAACCCTCTGACTATAGATATTCAATGGTATTTCAACAACGTTCAGCTTAGGGCATCCGAAAAGTATCGCATGGTAGTGGAGGAACACGATGCATGGCTAGAAATACTGAAGGTAACAAATGAGGATTGCGGTCACTACAACTGCAAGCTGATTAACGAGATTGGCATGACCATGACGCGAGCCAAGTTTGAAATATGCTCAGCAACCACAGTGGTCGAGGAGGTTGAAAAAAGGAAGACCTTCAAGAAGAAGGCTGGAAAGAAGACCGTAGTGAGGAGATCCGCCGGGTCTTCAGAGTCCCAGGCTGTGCAAAGGACCGAAATCCGAATTGTGCCAGCTAGCACCACAGAAACCACCATGAATGTGATCAAGGTGAGGCAACCCGTTTCCATTCTCGTAGAACGGAGCGAGGTCTCCGAGGTAATGGAGGTAAAAGATCGGAAGGTGGCCGATGCCGAGAAGCGCACCAGCCAAATAATCGAGGAAGTCGAAGAGATCGAAGAGGAGGAAGAGTTCGAGGAAAAGGTGGAAAGAGAGGAGAAAGAGGAGGAGGAGGAAGTTGAGGTGAAGGAAGAAAAGAAGGAGACTTACACATCCACCAAAAGAATAGAGATAACAAAAACTGTGGAAATAATCCGCACGAAAATCAGCCAGAAGACCATTACAATCGAGGATATCCAAGTGATATCCCACCACGAGGAGGTCCAATGGCTGCTCGAGTCCATTGAGGCGGAGTCGTTCGGCAATATTGGCGAGTCCGCCCTCAGAGATTTGGCCACAATTGGCCTGCTCTTGCGCTACGGTTGCAATCACTACGAGATCACATATATGTATGAACAGAACATATTCATATCCCTGAAGAAGCCCGAATCGCAATCGGCCCTGGTGCAGCTCGTTGAGCGAGAGGGCCACGAGGAGCTGATCTCCCAGATACTGAGCGAGTCTTCGAACGAGGACGAGACCATCCTGGCGGCCACTGTGGGCTTCAAGGCCTTCATCCGAATGATTCAGACGTACGAAATTACCATTGAGATCGTCATACGAAAGTTTGTTAGGGAGGACTTCATATCCCAGGACTGGAAAATATGCGGAAAGGAGGTTTGAAATTTGTTCAATGTGTTTCTTTTGTTTGTTTTTGTGTTTTGTGCAGACAGTTGAAATGCTGAAAAGAAAATATCTCTAAAATTTTTAGTTTTGTTTCTCTAATTGGGGTTAAATTTTTGCATTTCAACTAGGGTTAAGAAAGCTTAAAGAAATCAGAAAAGAAAAAAAATTATTGGGCAGATAATATATATTAAGTATTTACATGTTTCAAACATTTTTATCTACTTTGACTTACGGAAATCTAGAGAATAGTAGAGACATCGCAGATAATCCAAAGTCACGAGGCTATCACACATGTGAAAATAGGTGAGTGTCCGTGAACAAGCCGCTTTAGTAGTTAATATGCTATAGCCTTTATTAATATGACACAAATATTGTAATTTGCATACTGAAAAAAGTTTATATTTATCTCTTTTTTTTTATTATGTAACTCTGCTTGTAAAACTTTCCTACGCTTTTCGTGCCACTCCCAAAACACGGCCAATAAAACCTCATACCATATTCGACAGAGGAAACATTTGTCGAGGAACGAACGATAATTGTCCAAGAAGGTTTGAACATAAACACAGATGTTCTGTAAACAATAAACAAAAAAAAAAAACCACCAGTTATATAAACCCCACCAGTAACGATGTACCATCCCACGAACTACTCAACTACAGTCTAATTAATATTATTAAAAAAGAATCAACTGCAAAAACAATAATAAATATTGTCTATACAAATATAACAATTAAATCTTGTTAAGTCAAAACAAACAAATCATGTGTATATTCTAAAAAGACGCCACCGAATAATCTAGCTACCCATTAACCGCTAATCACCGCCACTAAATGCTTTATCAACTTGATTAACGAGTTCCATATCTTGCTGCTGCTGCTATATACCATATAAGCTTTAACTATTATTGACTTTCGCCCACTTTAATGCTTTTGCAATATGCATTCCAATTTCAAGAGTAGAAGAGCTTTACTCCCTTGCCCGCCAAACTGGACGACTTTTTCCGATGTCTAACGAGGTAAGGTCTATCTCCAATTCCGGTCTGTTTGCCCACACCAACCATTTGTAAATAGATCGATTGACCATCATCTCACCCTTCGTTTACTGTGCAACTCATTTCGCTTTATTGCTCGCAACACAGATACTAAGTGAATGAGGCTTGCACGGCTTCCCGCTGTTAGCTGACATCATTGTTAGTGTATTGTTTTTAATAGCAACACAAAGAGAGGTCGACATTGTCATTGTTTAATTACATTACATTCACAGAAACAGCAACCACTCAGGTGGAAAAACAGTTCATACAGCAACAACAAGAACATGTGCAAATATTACAACAAGAACAAGTGCAGATACAGGCTCAGGCTGAACAAATTGTGCAGAAGAAAACGAAAACCAAAACCAAAAAGCATAAAAAACACACAGAACAAGAACAAGAACAAGAACAGGAAGAGGAGGTTGTCGAGTCCATCAAATACGAACAAAGAGAAACACTGGCACTGGCCCATGAAACAAGCACGGGATCACCGAAGGCAGAAACTCTTGAGCAAATTGAAGAGCTTCTGCCCACATACGAGACACTATCCATGCAAAATCAACCACAAGACACGCTCGAGTCCGTTGCAGTCGCAGTCACCACAGAACTTTCTACCCCGAAACCAGTTCCAGCACAGGCACAGGACGATATACTGCCCCAGAAGGTATTGGCCATCAGTGAGGAGAGTGTAGTGCTCGATGACGCTAGCACTCGCAAGGACTTCCCACGGCCCGAGGAAAGCAATCTAAGTCAACAGGTTGAAATCAGGCAAAAGCACGCTGCAAATGTGTCTGAAGCGGAGACAGCCGAGGCTCCCAAAGAACTGCAGCCATCTAAGATTCCTAAATCTGTAAAGGCCCAGCGTAAGATAAAGGAATCACGTCCCTTGCTGGTTGAAGCTCCCAGCGTAGAAGAAGCTATTGAGGACCTAGAGCCATTGAAGACCATCACTCAACAGGCTCACGGTGACATTCTGCTGTCGCATGAGCTAACCGAGGAACAGCAACCTACACTGGAGACCTTGGATCAGCTAAAACCCATTGCAACAATTGAGGAAACCGTCCAGCCAAAATTACTTAATCAGGAGGAGGTAATAATCACTGAAGTAATGAGCAGCGAATCAATTGGAAAGGAAATCATCCAGGAGAAGCCAACTAGCGAGGCGGTCACTCCACAAGTAACCCCCAATATAAGCCTAGCCATTAGCGAGTGCCAACCCGAAGACTCGGTTGGGGAACTGCAAGAGACATCTACAACATATGTTATTGAGCACAAGGCGGCGAGTGGAAGTGCTCCAGAAGTCTTGGAAAGCATACAGCCAATGCCATTGGAGACTCAACCGACCAAGAGTGTGGCAGATATCACCTTCAAGGCTGAGGAGGTGCCAGTTCTAGTCCAAGAAACTGAGCCCTTCGACAGTCTAACGGAAAGTGAGGTGCCAAAGGTGCGGACTGCTGACGTTAAAGCCATGGAACAGTTGGTGTTTGCCGAGGGCTTACTTAATATAACTGCAGATTCTCAGAGTCCAATCGAAGAAAACTTGCCCATATTTAAGACTGATGCCAAGGAAGCCATTATGGACATACAGGCACAAATTCATGTCACTACTGAGGAAATCGTTTCAAGCGAAGAAACTACAAAGGACTTGGGGGTGATTAATATTCCGAAAATATCAGAAGGAACGCTGGGCCAAACGGTGGCATTGACCATTGGCGAAACGTTTGAGACAAACGTTTCAGAAATGGCACAGGAGCTCGTTGAACCTCTTGTCGAATCATCGAAACCAGCAAAGGGCACCATAACGAAACCCTATGGAACAGCGGAAAGTAATGAAGAGGCCCTATTCGATACACTAGGTGTCGTACCAGACGAAGATCGCAAGACAGCTCACGGGATGGTGAATATTGTTGAAGGTGATATTGTGGCAGAAATTCAGGCACCAAACGTGATAGACACAGAAGGGGAACTTTTGTCAGCCGTCCCACTGTTCGTGGATGCCAAAATGGATTTCGTTGAGCATGCTGCGTTGGAGATTAAGCAAGATACATCTGTGGAAAAGGAACAGATCCTGTCTCCTGATGCGGATCAGATTTCCCAGATAGCTACTCAAAAGATTATTCCCGCTGAACTTAAGGTTACCAGCGTGTTTGAAGTTCAACCAGATCATACATCCAGTGAAATCAATACGGAAGACACTAAGTCTGCAGCTGCAAATGAAGTCTTTGAGTCGATGCCCATTGGGGTTGCCACTAGGCCCGACTTGTTGGAGAGCACTACCCCAATGCAACCAACTCAACAACCTGATCTAAAAACGGGTAGCATCATTCTAATTGACAACCAACAGCCATTGGAAGTTACCAATGTACAGATAACCGAGACTAGCACTGACCTACTTGACATTCTTCCAAGGGAGAAACCAATCAACGCTCAGCCAATCACTGATGTCTTTAATTATGCCGAGGGTCTGGAGATAATTCCGATGGAGTCCACAAGTGATAAGGCCGAAGACAGCAAGCCGAGTGCAGTGCTTGCAGAAATAAGCATGCCGCAGCAATATGGAACAGATATTGGAGAGCAGGCGCCACTGGAAAGCATCGAGGGACGCAATGATGATGTGCATCCTGCCTTGCAGACCACAGAAAGCAACTTTAGTCTGATGCAGCCACTGGAAACGAGATCATGCATAACACTAGAGGGGGAATCCGTGCTTGTGACTGAAGAGCCTATTGCTTTGCAGAGCGCGGCTATTGGAGCAACTGGACCTCTCCAAGTTGCCAACACCACGAGACCGCAACACATGGAGTCATTGGAGAAGCTTGATGACCAGAAGATGCCTAATCAGCAGGCACATATCAATATAGGGGAGATCACCTTACCCAACATTGAAGAAAACATAAGCTATGATGCCTTAAAGGACTACCCTACACCAGAGTACAACGTGTCATCTGTAAGCAACGTTCAGATAATCGAAACTAGAACAGCATTGAAGACAAGTACAACCATTACAAGTGAAAATACATTGGACCTGAAAGACGATGACATTCCTCAGCAAGTTTACGTTACACCCAGATTGAATGATTTCTCGCAGAAAATCCCACTGTCGGAGGAGGCAAGAGTTCTGGATCATGTTTCGGACCTACACGACATTCAACCTCCATCGGCAACTAGTCAACCTACAATTAGTAGTTTCCACGAGATTAATGTCACCGAGACTGAAGTACTTGAGAGAGAGGAGCTCCTTGAAGGAGTTGCCCAGCCCAGTGAACAACTGATTAATGTTGCCTTGGACTCTACAACGAGTATAGCAGTGACTCGAAAAGAAGACACCTTCGAGCTTGAGGAGGGCTTTAAAGTATCCTCTATTCCGTCGGAGCAGGCCAGACTCATTTCTTCAGAGCTCCTTCGTTTACCTGTATCAGAAGATACGACAGAAATACAGTCCACCGGAGACCTACAAGATTTCAACGTAAGAAACAGTTTTGCATCTCAGAAAATTGATCTTTTGAATGAAACTAAGTCCTCAGAAACCATAATATATGACACGGTCTCAAAATCCGTAGACTTGGAGCATCCGGATACCTTAGTTCCACAGCAGAGTGTTGTACCTCACGAGCATACGTTGGTCACCGGAAACATAGTTTTTGATACGGCTGAACGTTTTGAGGACATGCCTGCCGATCAGAAAACGGCAACAAAGACACGGGATAATCTTAGTCATTCCATAATCGCCAGGGGTCAAAGCATATTGGAATCTGAGACCACGCTTGGAGATGAAACTACCCCGAAACAAAAAGCGAAACTACTTGAAGATGCCCAAACTCAGCATGCTAAGCTCGTAGGCGAAATCACCTCTTATGAAGCAACGGAAGAGGCTCCAAAATCAGATAAGCATCTTGCACAGAAGGCGGAATTCACTCACGAGCTCGGACATGTTCAAACAACAGATCTTCAGCAAACTGTGGAGACAGAGAAGGAATTTACAAGTCCTGAACAATCCTATGCAGTTGCAACGTCCGATGAAATACCTTCGCGGCTTGGTTTACCAGTTACTACAAAAACTCAAACTGTGGAGGGACTCGATGATTTGTTAACTTTGCAAGCAGACGAGAAGATTGCTCAAACAGCATACGAAGGAAGACAACATGAGGTATCAGTCAGTGAAGTCTGCGGAATAGAGGAATCTGAAGAATTTATAAAATCCGACGTGGCTCCGATTTCAGCTGCCGAATCTCTCGATGTAATGTTTAAGGCCACCCCAGAGTCTCATGAACAGCGAGTTTTCCAAAAGGAGTCATTAATAATGCCAGTAGTCCCAATGGAAACCAAAGCCAAGACAACAGTAGATCTGCTTCAAGGTACGACTGTATCCGACGTGCTAGCCTTGGAGTCCTCCGCGCAAATCGAACATGCTCAGGTACCTTCGCAGGAGGCCCTTCTCGATTTCGTCGTTGGAGTCGAGTCCAATAAAGTACAGGTTCAAATGAACAATCTTATTATGCAAAAAGAAGAGCTTTTTAAAATCGCGCAAGAGGAGTACTTTGGGAAGCCTTTTATCGAAGGCACACAGCGAGAGACGCTTATTACGGAAATGGTTCCCATTGAAAATGTGGGTAAGATGGATTTACCACAAGAACCTACTACATTCCTAGCTAGCTCAACACCTACTGATAAAATCCTTCAGTCGCATATTGTGGAAACACAATTACCTCTTGAACTAGAGAGTGAATCCCAAGTTGAGAAGGGTAATATTGCTCAAGCTAAAGTCAAATCAGATGAAATCAACGTACACACAACAGTAACTGAAGTCAATGCCTACGAAATAACCAAAGAAATTCCAGAAGTTCCAGATCAGACCCTTTTGCTGAATGTCTCACAGAGTGATGACATTAACAGGGCTCATTTGACAACAATTCAATCGATATTCCTGAAAGAGGATACCGTTCCCCAACTAAAAACTCTGGGTGATACAGCTCAAATGTCAAATATTGAATTGAGGTCTTTGGTTACCGAAGAGGTTGTCGGTATGAGTTCAATACAAGAAACATATGAGCTTCAAGTACCAGCCGAGGGCAAGGCCAATGTAGCTCATCAATCTCTCCATGAAGTTGCAAGTGTCTCTGAACCATTAACATACGAACAAACTCCGGATATTGCGTTTAAACCGGGTGAGGAGGTCCAGACATTGCCCAGCTCTGTCGAAAATATTTTCAAGCCAACAGAAAGTGCAACAGTAAACATTTACGAAAATGTAGAGGGTCATGGTGACTTCAGGCCAAATACTGCAAAGGTGTCATCAGATGCAGCTGTGCCGTCTGAGTTCAAGGTTTCGGTGGTAGAAGAGGTGAATGTGATACCATCGTTAGGTACTCTTGCAACCAACACGCCCGAGCAGATGAATGCAATGCCAGAAACTGTTTTATACAAAAACGTTGTTTACAGCGAGCAGCTACCTTGTGAAGGTGTTAGCACGCTGTTAGACGGCACAAGGCAAACTACAGAACAAGCCAAGGTTCAACCATCTGGTGTGAGAGTTGTACCTCTGACAACTGAGCTACATGAGAAGGGAACTATTCAGGAAACTGAAGTGTTTCCGGCTGACGAAAAACATGCGCTACCTTCAATCACCACGCAGAGTACGTATCTCAATGAACAAACAATCGCACACGAACAGGTTAACTTAATAAAAGATCAAGAACACATATTACCGAAAAAGGCAAACGTAAATTTTGAAACCAACACCACAGTAACAACAGAACAGTTAGACATATTCAGCACAACAGCCAGTCATGATTATTCTGATACTGAAGACTCCCTACAACCAACCCTAGTAGAGGGTAGCTTTGAAAATGCTTTACAGACTACACAATTTGTATCAGAGTCTACGCCTGACCTCCCACAAGCGCAGCCTGAAACTGCACACTATGAAACGATCGCACACGAAGAAGCACATTCCACAACCACTGAGTCACAAGCAGCAATATACATATCAGAAGAAGACACTGATATTAATCAGATGAAACAGACACAGGAAGTTATTGGGTTAGAGCGTGTTACAAAGAAGAGTTTAGTTAAAACGGTAAAAAATAAAAGAGGTAAGTATAAAACTAGGTATTTCTTAAAAAGTTCAACAAAAAAGGCGTATTACTTTCACTACCAATCGACCCACCAACCCCGAAACACATATTACACAGAACAAAGCAATGCCACAGAATCCATAAAAAACAATATACTAAAAACACACTTTTTTACACAGATACAGAACAAACAACAGACACAACACACACAAAACAAAAGACACCAACACAAAAACAAGAAACTCTTGAAACCGAAATCACAGAAGTCCCAGAAAACGTGAAAATTATAGAACAAGTTTCTGAAGACGGCAAGCTACGAAAGAAAAAGATTCGAACTCGCGTAATTAAAAAGGTTAAAGGTGACAAGCAAGAAGTCACTAAGATTGAAACTGTCGAGGAAGATGACAAGCTACCAGAAACAACAGTCACTGTCGAAGAAGTTCCATTTGAGGAAGAGCAGCCAGAAGAAATCAAGGAACTTCCAGAGGAGG
>JAEIIF010050315.1:0-10631 GCA_018874455.1 Drosophila trapezifrons
ACCAAAGAAAACCTCGGAACCAATACATTTTATATTGTATTCACTAGCTAGCCTAGCTATAACTTTTATGTTTATTTAATTATTTTATTATAAGCATCTAAGACGACTACACACAAAATAAAATAATAATTGTCCTTAATTTGGTGGAAACAAAAAATAGAGAAATACCATTAGTTCTAGTTTTGGTTGGTTACTGGCACAAAATACTTTATAATATATATTAGTGGTCGCTCTGTGGTACAATTTTTAGAATAAAAACATAAAATCTAATATCAAATAAAAATAATAATATTATAGAAAGGTCTTACAAACATTTTTTTTTAACCAAACCGAATATAATTAAAAAAAGATAACATTTTCCTTGAAAATATTAAAAATTAAACAAATTTAGCATAAAAACAAAGTGATGAACATTAAAACTAAACACGATTCAATTAAAAAATATATTTTCTAAGAGGAATTAAAAAAATATATATTTAGAGTTTGAAAATGTTTAAAATTGATAAAAAAAAAACTTAAGACAAATATTTTTTCAAGCTTTTGAGCGACCACCGAGTGAAAATATTATCGTAACGAGTCTGGGTCAATCGGCGGACTTGACTTACAAACGGTCTAACTCATATTTCTGCCTATTGGCGGATTCGCTGCCAAACCTGTCCGAACCGGACCCGGAAGCAAAGCCGCCAGCCGGAGAGCAGAGCATAACGGTGGCCTCGCTGATGGCGGAGGACACTTCGGGCTTTTCCGGCTCAGCGGGGAGATCCTTGTGCCGCCATACACCCTCGGCGCTATCGCCATCCAACTGGATGAGCAGCGGCACTGGCCTGAGTCCAACAATATGTTTGAGTTTGGATTGCGATTATTGATTTTTAACAGATACTTTCGCAACAGATTGTCGTGCTCAAGAAAATAAAGCTATGCAGAGAGTTTTTGTTAAGTTGCAGGTCCCAAAAGCTACTTACATCTTGTCCTCCTCAAAAAAGAAGTCATCTTCCGTGTCCGTCAGCATTTTCCTCGATTAAAAAAAATATATGTTTGTTTATTTTGGCCACTTGGAAGTTCCTTCTCTTCTTCAAACTGTCATCGGATACGATACTGATAACTGCTTTTGAAATATATCGCATCGCACGGCGAATGGCAAACTTCACTTGGAGGAGCATGGCCATTCTCACGGCGTAACCATGACCACTTGTTGCCTAGGAAACCCTGAGCAAAAACATAAACAAAAGATGATGGACTGGGCCGAAGAACTCAAGATGACAATAAGAAAGGTGAAAAATATGGAATTATTAAGTGTACATTAATCTTTGGTGAACCTGCCATCCACAGACGACGGCCAGGAAGGGTAGGCGCTCCAAGAGTCGCGATGTCTTGAAGGAGGAGTCCTTGCAAGCAGCAGCTGCAGGCTCCAAGGACATATCCATCGATATTACCCTGAATGTGCAGGCCGGAACGCCGCCCTCAACATCGGATGCGGGCACGTCATCATCTTACAACAATGAGTTCGAGTCACATCGACCACCCATTCGACGCATTTCGGGAGGATGGGCGGACTCTGGCCTCAAGGGATTGAAGTGGGTGTGGTTAACCTTCTCTTAAAACCCCTTAACTAAGCATTCTTTTCTTTATTTTTAGGTCAAAGAAGAACTCTTTTGATGAGTAAGTGTCTTGTCTCAGGTTGCAAGTCCTACTTTAAGCCAGATTGCCACGTATTTAAGCGAATCATACATCCCACAGATTAAGAAGGCTTCTTCCTTTCATTATCCCATTATTTCTAAGTCTGAAATTATAATTATAATACATTTTATGTTCCACTTTTAGCGAGCGCTTTCGGCAAACAAAATCGGCCACAAATTCGATACCAACGGATGACATACCCGTCATACCTGATATGGATGATATCAAAGATGAAATAATGCTCAATGAGATAGTGGAACCAGCCACGTAAGTGGATTTCTAAGAATCCTTAAGCACAGCCTTCAAAATCATCCATTTTCAGTATCGGTTCTACACGTTCTGCTGTTCTTAAGGAGGCAAATTCCGATTTGTTGTCCCAATACGCCTTCTCTGCCGTGGATGGCTTCGATCTCTCCATCTTAACCGACTGCCTGGTTCCCCAGGAGAGTCTCAATGAGAAGGACGATCTCTGGCAGTGGGACAAGCTTTTTACCGAGGTTACAGCGGAAATCCATTCGGATAAGGTACCCAATATAGGTATGAAGATTGGACCCGATGTGGTACCCCCAACTCAACATTCTTAAGAGATTTCTTACTCGTCGCAGCTAGTGCAATATAAAATACTCAATTAGATGCTTAGGAATTGAAAAATTCATTCATTGGATGCCTTAAATGATCACAAATACTCAATTAAATTGCTAATTTTAGCTTAAACACAGACTTTTGGTTTTGACTTATTGAATGGCTCTGCCAACGCCATCGAAAGCCTTCTCCTTGTGATCAGCGGCATTGGCACGAGACTCGTAGTTGCAGATGGTGACGCCATGGTAATGTGCCTCAGTAAACTCGCCGCGAAGACCTGGATGAAGGATTAAGGAATGGATAATATATACTGGCTAAAATGGCATAGAAACCCACCTATGTAGTAAATGCGTGTGTTGTCATCGCCGAAATTGCTAGGAAAGTACAATGATAGATGATGAACGGAGGAGAAGGTAACAACTTTCGGTGAGTATTCGATTTCTCCACGGGCATCGCGCGTTAGCTCGAATTCCTGATCCGGCTTGGCTTTGGCATCGTCGAAGGTCATCTTGGGACGGTTCTTGAAGCTGTAATCAACATTAATATTAGGTCTTTACGCAGTTATCAGGACTTCTTGCAAGGATGTATTACATTTTAACCCTATTCGGGTGCGAATCATCGTTGGCGCCGCTTATGATGATGCCCTTGAGCTTGACGTTGCCGGTGAAGGGAATATTGAAGAGCAGCTCCTCGTCCGCATCGCTCTGCACAAATTTACTGAGATCCAGGCGCGTCTCGTAGGGCTTAAAGACGCCTTTGCCCTGGCCATCCGTCTCCTCGTTCAGGCATTCCGTGTTCTCTATGTCGATTTTCGTATACAGGCTGTATTCGATTCCCATTTCAAGGGCATGATCAATATCCGTGGCTTCGTTGCCGCATCCGCCATGATCGTGCGAGTGTCCGTGCGGCATGTTTTCCGGCGTAAATTTAATAAATAACAAAATAAAGGAGTCGAGTCACTAGTCCAAGAATGCGGTCACCCCAAAACACCATTCAAACAAAACGACAAGTATGTTGGAATTTTTAAGCACTAAATAGTATATTTTTGTTTATGGAGGGATAGTATATTTAAACTATTCTACTACGGTCACATTGACAGCCAGCCGAAAAACTTAAATTTTAGGAATTTTTAATCTGTGTTAATCGGCGTGAATTTGATTCGGAATAATTGTGCTTTGCCGAAAATCGTGTAACTAACGTTCCAATGGCGCCCAAGGCTAAATCGGTTGGCATCAAGCCCCAGGCCAAGGCCTTCAAAGACAAGTCCAAACCCACTGATGTGCGTATGTCCAACATCCAGGCGGCAAAGGGTAAGAAATGTGAAAAATAAATGAAATTAAACGTAGAAATCATGTGAAATGTGAGTAACATGGTTATTTGTGATGATGTTATGGCGTTGAAAGGATTTTGGGGCAGTGTTATGCCAAAATAGCTGCCCAAATGGCAAACGCAAATCGCAGTTGGATGCCGGCTGTGTCTGGAACCTTCTTGAGGTGGAAGAAGAAGCGCGCGTGTGCATTACTCATGTGATGAAGGGAATGGAAAATGTTCAGGCTTTTTAATACCCTTTAAAGGGGGTTTTATATCTCTCTCATGGGGTTTATAAGAAACGAAGGCCATATTTTACTTCCCTATAACGTATATATAATCCTGAACAGCTGAGTTTGTGTAGACAAGTCCATCTGTTTGGGTAATTGGTGAATTAGTCATGTTTTTCGAGATATGAAGCGTGTATAGCAACATATCGAATAGCTTACGGAACTATCTAGGTTCCAAAACTTGTCCTAACTTTTGGGATCATCTTTTATTAAAATAATGAAATAATATTTATAAATACTCTTCCCTCGCAGCTGTTTCCAATGCCATCCGCACCAGCTTGGGCCCCCGCGGCATGGACAAGATGATCCAGGCGGCCAATGGCGAGGTGTCCATCACCAACGATGGAGCCACCATCTTGAAGCAGATGAACGTGCTCCATCCGGCCGCCAAGATGCTTGTTGAGCTGTCCCGCGCCCAGGATGTGGCAGCTGGCGATGGCACCACCTCCGTTGTGGTCATTGCCGGCGCTCTGCTGGAGGCCTGCGAGAAGCTGCTGCAGAAGGGCCTGCATCCCACGGCTATTTCGGACTCGTTCCAGCGCTGTTCTGACAAGGCTGTGCAGATTCTCACAGAGATGTCCACGCCCATTGAGTTGAGTGACCGCGAGACGCTGATCAAGAGCGCCTCCACATCGCTCAACTCCAAGGTGGTGTCGCAACAGAGCAGCCTGCTGGCTCCCATTGCCGTGGATGCCGTGCTGAAGGTTACCGAGCCCGGCAGAGAGATCTCCGTGGATCTCAAGAACATCAAGGTTATCTCCAGTCTGGGCGGCACCGTCGAGGACACCGAGATGGTCGATGGTCTGGTCTTCACCAGCCGTTCGGCGGGCACCAATGCCCCGAAGCGCATCGAGAAGGCCAAGATCGGTCTGATCCAGTTCTGCATCTCGGCGCCCAAGACCGATGTGAGTATTTAAAGAAAATATGAGGTTAAGCTAGGTAACTTATTAAAATACTTACTTTTCCAGATGGATCACAGCGTGATTGTGTCGGACTACGCTGCCATGGATCGTGTGCTGAAGGAGGAGCGTTCCTATATCCTCAACATTGTCAAGCAGATCAAGAAGGCTGGCTGCAATGTCCTGCTGGTTCAGAAATCCATCCTGCGGTAGGTTCAGCAACTCTTCTTGCCCCTTCATTTTACTAAAAATTCGAATTATCATCATAATTCCCATAGTGATGCTGTTTCGGATCTGGCTCAGCACTTCCTGGACAAGATCAAGTGCCTGGTGGTCAAGGATGTGGAGCGCGAGGATATTGAGTTTGTGTGCAAGACCCTGCATTGCCGCCCCATCGCTTCGCTGGATCACTTCACTGCTGAGAACCTGGTCAGCGCCGAACTGGTCGAGGAGGTGGCCAGCGGCACCAACAAGTTTGTGAAGATCACCGGCATCCAGAACCCAGGACGCACCGTTTCGATCATCTGCCGCGGATCCAACAAGCTGGTGCTGGAGGAGGCTGCCCGTTCGCTGCACGACGCTCTCTGCGTGGTGCGTTGTTTGGTGAAGAATCAAGCCCAGATTGTGGGCGGCGGTGCGCCAGAGATTGAGATGTCGCTGCAGCTGGCCGCGGTGGCCCAAACAGTGGAGGGTGTGGATGCGTACTGCTTCCGTGCATTTGCCGATGCCCTGGAGGTCATTCCCTCGACGCTGGCTGAAAACGCCGGCCTGAACCCCATTGCCACGGTCACAGAGCTGCGCAACCGTCATGCCCAGGGCGAGAAGACGGCCGGCATTAATGTGCGTAAGGGCGCCATCACAGACATTCTGGCGGAGAATGTGGTGCAGCCGCTGCTGGTCAGTATTTCGGCCATCACCCTGGCCACGGAAACGATTCGTTCGATCCTGAAGATTGATGATATTGTAAGTGCTTTTTGTAAAGTATTTCTGAGAGGTTTTGTAATACTAATTAATTTATTACTTTCATTACAGATCAACACCTTCTGTTAAGCATTTGCGAGCCGTCTCCTTCAGTTGTCTCTGTTCAAGATCAATCTTCAAGCATTTTCATCTAATCCCTCACATCTTATACCCATTATGCGGCTGCGCATGAAATTTGAATAAAATTCACATTATATACACTACGCCTTACCAGCTTAAAACATATGTATTTAAAAAAAAACAAAAACTAAAAGATTAAATACTTCGCTAACACGGAAACAAATTGTTTGTTGGATTATGAAGAAAATATGGTGCAGTTTTAGGTGTTTTTATGAAGAAGGTTTTAAACTGAAGAAATATAAGATACCTAAGGCAAGAGCAAATGTAAAAGCATAAAATATATTTCTTTTATATAGCTTATCTCAATCGAAATAATAGTTTCACGAATTTCGAGGAATTTCCAGCTGTCAAGGAGCAGTTTTCCCTTGCATTCAGACGTTCATATAAGTATTAAAGGATAATTATAAACCAAAAACTGGATTTCCTGCAGTTCCAGATCAACTTAGGTAGGGTTAATTCGGTGCAAGACGGCCCACTTTCAAAAAATTTGTTCTGGCGAAACGCCTTGAGCCAGTTTATTAATTTAAATTACGTATAATAACGTAACATTTAGACAATGTTTCTGAAAATGTTTTTTTGAAAAATATGTACAGGTATTGGAGTTATGGGGAATCTCCCGTGGCCCCTCCAAAAAAAGATGCTTTGCGGTGTACATCCTAACTGTCCAGAGAATCGCCCGATATAAAAAAAGAAAATGCATTAGTTTAAGGATAATTGTCCCAAGGTAATGTCGTGGAGGTTTTTTCCCCTATTTTTTTTTTTCGATTTTTTATGATAATTTGAAGTCAAAAATACAATTTTTGACTAATAAAAAAAGTTTAATTGTTAAAAAAAATCTTGATTTCACAATTATATTCTTAATTACGAGCCTATAACATTTCGTAATATTTACAATACTTAGTCGTGGACCTTTGAGTATGTGAATAGTGAGATTATTGTCACGCGAAGGATAAGAAACAAGTAAGAAAGCTACAGTCGAGTGCGCTCGACTGTGAGACACCCGGTACCCAAACGTTTGTGCTTTACATTAAACAGCAATGTAAAATCCAGACACAAAAACAAAAAAGTATATATATTTTTTTAGTTTTTCTCCGTGTATACTATAAAAGAAAAGGGGAAAATAAAAAAAATTGAATGAAAAATGTGTCGAGCGCCTCCTGTCGGCTACATCTGCTACAGCAGCGTCTTAGGGCGGTGTCCCAAGGAATCCCCAAGGAATCCCCGATGAATCCCCGAGGAAGCCTCGAGGAATGGAATTCCCGAGGAATCTTTAAGGAATCCTCGAGAAATTCCCGAGGAATCCCCGAGGAATCCCCGAGGAAGCCTCGAGGAATCCCCGAGGATCCGCGATCGTTTGGCGAGCCGCGATCGTTTTGGCGATCCGCGATCGTTTTGGCGATCCGCGATCATTTTGGCGACCCGCGATCGTTTTGGCGATCCGCGATCGTTTTGGCGATCCGCGATCGTTCCGTGATCGTTTCGGGATCCGCGATCGTTTGGCGATCCGCGATCGTTTTGGCGATCCGCGATCGTTTCGGGATCCGCGATCGTATGGCGATCCGCGATCGTTTCGGGATTCGTTTGGCGATCAGCGATTGTTCCGCGATCCGCGATCCGCGATCCATCATCGTTTGGCGATCCGCGATCCTGATTTAATTATATAATTAAAAATAAAAAAAACCCACGTCAGTTCCTGAAGAATTAGTTGCAAAATTTTAAAACGATTGGTCAAGTGGATTTTGAGTACTCGTGAACACCGACTTTGGAAATTGCACTTTTCAGGAGAGCGCTTTGAAGTTTTTGATGCCCATACATCGAAGATACAATGACCTCCGTTCAACTTCCCATAACTTGGTCAGTTTTGCTCAGATCGATGTATAATTGGGACACACTATTCTTAAGATGCTGGGAAATTATAAAAAAAAAAATATAAAAAAAATGGCGACAAAAAATTAAATACACTATCCCCCTCTTAGGCCATTTATACCCTAGTTTCCACTATTAAACGCCACAGGAGAATGCCTTTAACTCACCCCTCCTACTCAAGTGATTATCAGCTAACCTTATCTAATGTGAGACTCATTTTCCCTTAGTTTCTACCTCCCAACCCAAGGATTCAAAGGGTTCGTTCGCTGAAACCCCGCACCCTTTCTTTCACACCAACGCCCCAAACTAATCCACCCCGCCGTTTGCTCGTGTTTTTGGGGATTCTTTCTTATTTTGTCTTGGGCGTGTAAATAAAAATCACTTGATGCGATTTTTATGATGTGCGTTAAATGATTAAACCACTTGAACTGGTTTCAAATTGTCAAAAAAAAAGGAGTATAGAAAGGGAGGCGGCAAGGGTCTTTATCCTTTTGTTTTCTTAGCCCCATTTTTGGGTTTCGTTTACACTTGGGTGTGATTAGATGGGAATGGGTCCGAGATCCGAGACTATCTCTGGTGTCCGGAAACTTTCGGCGCGTGTAAGTTAATTAAATGTGTAAACATGTCAAAGGGATCAAGTTTTTCAGCCCCACTATCATCTGCCATCACCACCCACCCAGCTGCCAAGCCAACTTGGTGTTGATTTCGGATCACGCCCTTGATTGGCTTTGATTTTTGAGCCTGGGATAAAAAAGCTATTCCGCTAATTGGCTGATGGAAAGTTGTCGGAGGGGAGGTTTTTTATCTGGGGTTTGCATGCAAATTTTCCATTTTAAAGTTTTTTTTTCGGGCGGCCATTGAACGCGGGTCTTGGTCGGTTTTCCATTTTGATTTTCTTGAGGGTGGAAAATGTTAACTCAGAGGTTTTCGCTTTATTTGCCCCGCTTCTCGTATTTGCCTCGATTTTATGCTTTTGCAAAGGATTTGATCAATTTACCCAGGAATTTGTGGGGTAGATGGGGGCTTTTAAATATTTTAAGAAATAAACAAATAAGGAAGAAAGTAAAATTATTAGAAAGTGTGTCTAAAAATAGGCTACAATATTTTTTATCTTATAAAAAATCCACTTTTCAAGGAATTTGGGATAAAAACTATTTTATTGCATACTTTTAGACATCTTTCTTAGAGGATTTTAAGCCCATAGCGACTTATGTATTTTTGTATTATTTTATTTAAATATATTTGGGACTTTTCTAGGGTTTTCTAAATAAAAATCATTTGTATGGGTATTGGCAACTTCGATTTATGTCGCTCCATTTTCCCTGTTATTTATTCTATTTTCTTGCTACTTTTTAGCTGTTGTTTACTCGCCTGTCTTGGGGCATTGTCGTTCTCTCAGTTCTGGACTTCGTCCTCGTTCCCATTTGTTTCTTGTGCAAATATTGAATTTGCGCTTTTTTTCCCCAGCTATTTGCCAGAGCCAGTGGCCCACACTTTAGAAACTTTTCATTTCGGGGGTTTATTCCTTTGTTTCGCCTGTTTGCTTAATTTTTGTATGCGATTTTCTTCATCTACTTTTTTTTTTGCTCATTTCATATTTTCATTGTAATTCAATTGTGTTTTCTCCACGCCGCGACGCTGTTGTTTTTTTTGGCCAAATGTTTGCACAATTCTTATGTTCTCTTCAGTCGGGCGAAAAAAAAAGGGGTGTGTTCCCGCCCCTCATCGCAGGAGCGGTGTCCTTGTTCGTTTTACTCGCTGAGCAAATTGAAATTCAAAGCATCAAATTGTCAGCCAGTCAGGCAGAAATTTAACATATGTTCGCCATATAATTTGCGAGCACTTTTTATTGGACTCATCTGAAATTACCAGCGTCTGCTATCTGGCTTTGGATGAGGAACAAAGGCTATGTACGGGAAAATATATAATTTATTATATTTTTAAATTGAATTTTATGCAAAAAAGTGGAAGACCTTAAAGTAAAATAAATTTGTGGTGAAGATGTTCTTTAAAGTTGTTAAAAAATCACAGATCTAGGATTTTATGATTTGTTTTTCTTATTTACTTATAATTTTTCTCATAAAACTAACCATAATATACAATAACTTTAATATTTAGTTAATTTCACAAAGGAAAAAACCCTAGTTCATGCCCCTTAACCAAAAAATAACTACAAAAAGCATTATTCGAAGGAAAAGCATGAAGGAAAAGCATAAAAGAAACTTAATTTTCGTTAGTCCCTGCCAAGTGGCGGGTGATTAATGATGTCGGGGCCACGACAATATTATGAAAACGCATTCGAAAATTTCATTAAATTGTTATAAATGAAGCGAACGGACGAAAGGAAAATGAAACGGTTTCTCTTGCCGAGAAAATTCAATTTGCAAATGCAGCAAATGTCGGGAAATCTATCAAACGAAACGAAAACCTGCTGAATGAAATCTCGGACGGACAATCTCTCCCCCTGAATTCCTGAATGGCCTACGGGGCTTATCAGGCCATTTGGACCAGCACTTTGAATATGACCAATGCAATCGATGTATCCCCCGATTTCCTCCATTGAAAACCAGAATTGCTCAAAGCCATTTTGTGTCCGTTTTCATTCGGGACTCTTTTTTTTTGTTGATTATTTGAACTGGACAGACGTCGTCTGCACCGGACTGATAACATTCAAAGAGTCCTGGTCCAAGATTCGAGTGCTCGCCAATTATGTGTGAGTGCTGGCCGAGATTGGGCCTTCCTCTGGCCTCCGTTTGATGTGAGCTGTGTGTGTGCGAGGGTGTGTGGGATCTGCAAATTAAATAGGGTAAGTATTCTGGTCGAGATTTCACTTCTGGCCAGATTAAAAATTTATTCGCTACTCTGGACAGCTGGCGGCAAGTGAAACCTCAAGTTTTAAATGAATATG
>JAEIIF010050360.1:0-52658 GCA_018874455.1 Drosophila trapezifrons
CGATGCGGCTGTCGAGAACGCCGTGCACGAGCGGGTCAAGGCGCTCTGCGCCAAGTTTCCAATCTATAAGAAGTGATTCTGCCTGTTCCTAAGTGATGGCAGTTTCACTGTAAGAAAAAGGCCGTATCTTCCTGAAGGGAGATACGGCCTTTCTTATATGAACGCTGGCGTCAGAAGGGAAATGACGAAATGGACATGCGTTCGGAGGGGGGCGGTTTTCCGGTTGCTGAACTCTGGCAGTTTTCGGATCTTCAGATCAGTTCTTGATCATGGATGTAATAAAATGAGAAAACAGCATGCTCTGGCTTGATATGCCAAGTTTTGCATAAATATTTTTGCGATGAATTTTAACGGTTCCCTCAGTAATTCCCAGATTTTTTGCAGCAGACAATGAGCTGTGTCCACGCAACAGAAGCGCAACGACATCCTGCTCCCGTGTGGAGAGGCGGTCACGTTCAAAATTATGAAAAGAAATATTCAAGGCTTCCCTGCTGAATTTTGTTTCTTCCTGTCCTGATGTTTTTCGCTCCACCTGCTGAAGCCAGTGGCGCACCATCACGGCATTGATGATGGGAGAAAATGACTTGAGTTCTGAAAACTCCTGTTCAGAGAATGCTCTTGATCCTTTGGAGCGCATCAGGGAATAGACCAGCGCCGTGCCGTCTGGAGCCCGTGTACAGAAAGCGATTTCCTCAACCAGACTCCCGCTTTCCATTGAGATGCAGGGATGAATGAGAGGAGAGAGAAAATATTCGCTTTCAAAGAAGGCGTCCGGGGCCAACGTGCTCAAACGATAGAGACCGTCCGGCAGGCCCTGCATGCAGGCGACATATACGGCATCAAGAAGATACCCTCCGGCCAGATAGTCTTCCATGGCGTTTGGAAGGGATATTTCTTTCAGACCATCATGAAGAACCAGAGGTTTTTCTGAGAGCGGATATGCGAAGACTACGGAAATATCAAAGCTCGCCACACGATTGAGGATCGAATCAATTTCCCCGAAGATGGCGCTTTCGTCCATGTGTCTGATGACGAAAGTTGACAGTTCCACAAGAGCATCAATCAGCTTGGGCACAAGGCTTTCCTCTCCGCATTTTGAAGCGGCACATCATCCGACTATCCCTTTCGGGATATACCCCAAGTTTTCTCCCCAGCATATTGTTACGATAAAGAAACCATAAAGTTGAGTGGAATGTCCGCCGACAACGGAGAAGATTATGTCAGGCAACGATCCCGCCTTCCAGTCCGATGACAGCAACCTCGAACAGTTTGGCTATAAGCCGGAATTCCATCGGGTTCTTGGATTTTTTGCAGATTTCTCCGTAGGCTATTCTTATATGAGCCCCCTCGCGGGCTTTTACGCATTGTTCGCCTACGCCCTCACGACAGCAGGGCCGGCCTTCTTCTGGACCATGCCGCTGGTTCTGCTTGGCCATACGATCAACGCGCTGATTTTTGCCGAAATATCTTCCCAGTATCCAATCGCGGGTGGCGTTTATCAATGGGCGCGACGCCTTGTCGGAGATCGCTGGGGTTTCCTCACGGGCTGGATGTATTTTCTTGCGCTCGTGGGCGTCGCCGCGGGACTTGCCGCTGGCGTTGCGCCCTATCTGGCGGCCCTGACAGGAATGGAAGCCACAAACACTTTCGATACCTGCGTCGCTTTGGTCATCATCATCCTCTCTGCGTCGCTCAACCTGATAGGCACCAAAGTTCTGGGGAAAATGACCGAACTCGGTGTCTGGGCCGGTCTGATCGGTCTGGGTGTCTGCGGCGTCTATATGCTGCTCTTTGCCCGTATTCAGCCTTTCCACGTCCTGTTCGAAGACTTTGGCGCCGGTGCAGGGCATTCAACGGGCGCCATGTTTACGGCGAGTCTGCTGGGAATATGGATATTCTTTGGACATGAAGCGTGCGGCGATCTGGCTGAAGAGGTGCATGATGCTTCCCGGGAAGTGCCGCGCGCCATGCTCACAACCATGCTTGCTGGTGGCGGATCGGCTCTTCTGATCGCTCTTGGCATGATTCTGGCTGTTCCTGACATGGCTGGCGCCGTTTCAGGGGCAGTCGCCAATCCGGCTGATGCGGCCCTGAGAAACGCGATTGGTCCTGTAGGGACGACCGCCATGTTCGGATGTCTGATGCTGGTCGCATTCAGCGCCGCCATTTCCGTGATCGCGTCGACAAGTCGTCTTCTCTTTTCCATGGGGCGGGACGGAATGATTCCGTTTTCTGCCGCAATGTCTCAGGTCAATCCACGCACGGGTCTGCCAACGGCCGCTGTGCTTGCCGCAACCGTGCTGCCCTGCATCGTCCTGCTCATCGGCGGCTTTGCCCCTCATATTGCGGAAGCCGTCATCAATTTCGCCACGGCGGGCATCTACACAACCTTTACAATGGTGCTGCTTGCCGCCGTTTTTGCCCGCCTGCGTGGCTGGAACCCATCGGGTCCCTTCCATCTGGGACGGCTGGGCTGGCTCCTCACTCTGGCCGCTCTTGTTTTCGAGATCGGTGCATTGATCAACTTGGTATGGCCCCGTCCTTCCTCGCCAGATCAGAGCATTGTCTCAGTCATGCTGATTCCACTCGTCTTGATCGCAGTCTTCTGTGTGGGGGTCGTGCTCGCCGCACGTCGTCCAGTAACAGTCGATGAATCCCGGTAAGGAAATAGAAAATGAAACAGAAATTTCTGGATAAAACCGTTATCGTCTCAGGAGGAGCAACCGGAGTGGGTGCGGCCAGCGTCGTCCGTTTTGCTGAAGAGGGAGCTCAGGTCGCCATATTTGACCGCAATGTCACTGCGGGCGAGAAACTTGCGGAACAGCTCTCGACTCTCGGGCATCAGGTCGCCTTTTTCCATGTCGATGTTTCTGACCCTCACATGGTCAGTCGAGGGATGCAGGCCTGTATCGACACTTTCGGCAAGATCAATGTGCTCTTCAATCACGCAGGGACGATACTCATCAAGCCATTCCTTGAGATTGAGACGGAAGAGTGGGATGAGTTATTTGCCATCAATGTAAAAAGCATGTTTCTCGTAACTAAAGCGGCGCTGCCTCACATGATCGCAGGCGGCGGCGGCGCTATTGTCTGCACGTCTTCCATCTCCGCTACGGCTGCGACACCTACTGAAGTCGCGTATAACGCGACCAAAGGAGCATGCCATATGTTCGCGCGCGCCATCGCCATGGAGTTCCGCGACCGAAACATACGGTGCAATGCTGTTTGCCCCGGCTTTATTGATACACCCCACGGTCAAAAGGAAATTGCGGCATTACAGGCTTATGGGGTGGGAGCATCCGAAGAGGAACTGACGGCCCGTCAGGGACGTGCGGCTACGCCCGATGAGGTTGCTGATGCTGTCCTGTTTCTTGCCAGCGACGATGCTCGTTTTATCAATGGTACGTATCTCTATGTGGATAACGGCTTTACCGCCGGGTAGGTGCATTGCCCGGCGGATATTGATAAGCGATGCTTTCTCCCGACAGGGAAGGGCATCGCGCTGTCGAAAAAGCCGTTGAACGAAGGAAGACATGTACCATGTGCGTAGTTTTCGATTGCAGGCAGTGAGAACACTATTGCTCGGGAGCTGTGAAATACACTGACCAAGAGCTGTCTCATTATTCAATATGTGTGTTTTCGAAACAAAATGGTTTTTCTCTTGCTGTTTTGTGTCGGCGTTCTTTTGTAAGTTTTTCTCCGTCTTCACAAAGGGACGCAGATTTTTTGATCTTACTTGTTTTTAGTTGAGGCTGTTGAAATGCAGTCTATCTGTAAAACACACTGCATTTCACTCAGGAATTTTTCACAGCTTCTGCTTCAGCCTGATCGCGCAGGGTTCGTGACAGGGTAATGGGAGACTGCACCAGAAACAGCCCTGAAAGGCTCAGATAAGTCCGCAGCCAACCTTCCACCGCCATGGAGAGCGAGGCAACCACGAAGCTGGTCCAGATGAACATCACCAGCTTGAGGCAACGATGATGCTTGAGGCAGGGTGAGGTGCGCTCATGATCAATTCCTTATTGATGTGTTGTTGCTGAACGCCGTTCATTTTTTCTCCCCGTATGTCATAAGGGTAAGTAAGCAGACAAACAGGAGAATGAAGCGTGGCGCGAAAAGGCAAGGATCCGGAAGCACTCAGAAGCGCCATCACGGATGCGGCGGAACAGATCATCATTGAAGAAGGGTTCCGATCCTGCTCTGCGCGCGCCGTGACCGGAAAAGCCGGCTGCGCACTGGGATCCCTTGGTTATCTTTTCGGCGGACTGGACAATGTGATTCTGGAAGTGAACGCCCGCACGCTTCTGGAAATGGGAAACTTCATGTTTGCCGAAGCGGAGAATATGCCCGGCTCCACGCAGCAGAAGCTGGAAGCGCTGGCGCTGGGATATTTCAGATACGCCCGTGATCATCTGAACCGCTGGGAAGCGTTGTTCGCCTTACGCTGGGGCGCACAGGAGGAGCTTCCTGCTGATTACCTCGCCCTGCGTGATAGCCTTCTGGACCGCATCGCTAATTTATTCGCTGAAGATATGCCTGCCTCAGTGCAGGAGCGATCTGTTCTCGCCCGCACGATGTATGAAGCGGTGCATGGCATCGTCGTTCTTGGACTTGATCGTCGGCTTGGTGGCAGTCACGAGGATGTTGAGACGCGAATCCGGCTTCTTGTTAAAAGAATGAGCAATAAGAGCTGAAACAATCAAAAAAAAGCCTGAACAAAAGATACGGGCTTGCAAGGTGGACTTTGCCGCCAGAGGCTAGATTTAAGGCCGGGCCGGCTCATATTTAAAAAAGAATTTTATATCAGCCATTCCGCAAAAGTGGATATGTCAAAAGATGTCTGGGCGCCATCCGCTTCCGCGGCCGGACAGCCAGTCATTTGCACTGCTGCGTCCGGCGCAGTGACAGGCTCCTGCTCTCTTAACGCAAGGCAGTTCGATGAATGCAATCGTCGTCACCGCTCTGCGGCGGCCTTACACTTTTATTGTTCTTTCAATTCTGATCGTCATGTTCGGTCTTCTTTCAATAAAAAAGACACCAACTGACGTTTTTCCAAACATCAGAATTCCGGCCATCGCAGTTGTCTGGTCCTATTCCGGCATGCTTCCCGAAGAGTTTTCCGGGCGCATCATGTACAATTTCGAACAGGGCGTGACCTCCACCGTGGAGGGGATCGAGCATATGGAAGCCGATTCCTATTATGGCCGGGGGATCGTGAAGATCTATTTTCAGCCCGGAACGGATATCGGCGCGGCGGAAGCCGACGTAACCGCCATTTCCCAGACAGTCATCCAGCAATTGCCCCAGCATATTGCTGCACCGATGATCATGCGACTGGAGGCTTCGTCGGTTCCTGTTGTTACCCTGAAACTGACATCTAATGTGATGACGCCATCAGATTTGTGGAAACTGGCCTTTATCCGTATTCGTTCCCTGCTGGTGACGGTGCCGGGAGCCGTCGTGCCGCAACCTTATGGCGGCATGGACAGTTTTGTTATGATTTCGCTGAGCCAGCAGCAGCTTCAGGCCCATCATCTTTCGGCGATGGATGTGCAGAATGCGCTGGATCATCAGAACGTCGTCAGACCGGCAGGTGATCAGAAAATCGGTCCGACAGACTGGATGGTGCAGACGAACGCAACACCGAGAAGTCTTGATGATATCGCGGATATTCCGATCAAGCGTGTTGGCAACGCGGTCGTTTATATCCGTGACGTCGGACAAGTCTATCGTGGCGGCCACCCCCAGAGCAACAGCGTTCTGGTCAAGGGCAAGCAGGCCGTCATCATGGTGGTCATGAAAAGCGGCGAAGCCTCCACGTTGGACGTGGTGGACAATGTGAAAAAGATGATGCCGCGTCTTCAGGCGGTGCTGCCATCAAGTGTCAAAATCAGCATTCTTAGTGATGCGTCGGGCTTTGTGAAGGATTCCATTCACGACGTGATGCGGGAAATGGTGACGGCCGCCGCATTGACGGGGCTGGTTGTTCTGCTGTTTCTTGGATCATGGCGATCAACTGTCATTATCGCCACGTCCATTCCGCTGGCCATTCTCTGCTCGATCATCGGACTTGGCTGGGTCGGACAGACAATCAATGTCATGACGCTCGGTGGTCTGGCTCTGGCTGTTGGTATTCTTGTTGATGACGCAACGGTCATGATCGAAAATATCGATACGCATCTTGAAATGGGAAAGGAACTGGAAGAGGCGATCATTGACGCCGCCAACCAGATTGTCATTCCGACATTCGTTTCCACAACCTGTATCTGCATTGTCTGGCTGCCCCTTTTTGAACTCGATGGTGTAGCGGGTTGGCTTTTCATGCCGATGGCCGAAGCCATTATCTTCGCCATGGTCGCTTCTTTCATTCTGTCCCGGACACTGGTGCCGACCATGGCGAAATATCTTTTCGCCGGGCATGTTCATCCCGGTGCACATGGTGAAGAACACGAGGCGCTTCCGCATGGAAATAATGCCTTCACGCGGTTCCAGAAGGGTTTCGAAAGGAAATTCACCCGGTTTCGTGAATCCTATGGTGTGCTTCTGGAAGGCCTGATCCGTAAAAGAACAGTTTTTGTCGGAATCTTCCTTGGAATTTCCGTGCTGTCCTGTGGTCTTTATGCCGTGTCCGGGCGTGACTTCTTCCCGGAAATCAAATCCGGTCAGTTGCAGATGCACATGCGCACACCGCTTGGGACACGCATCGAAGTTGCCGGACGTATTGCCACACTTGTCAGTGACAGGATCGGGGAGCTTCTGCCCGGTAAGGTGGAAGATGTCGTCAGTAACTGCGGATTACCGGAAGGCGCGCATAATCAGGCATTTATTCCTACCCCTACACTGGGTGCGCAGGATTGCGATCTGACGATTTCACTGACTGATGAAGCATCGCCAGTATGGGATTATCGCGCCATTCTCCGCCGTGGTCTGTCCGCGAGTTTTCCTGGAACGGTCTTCACCTTCCAGCCCGCGGATCTGACGGCGAAGATCCTGAATTTCGGTTCACCATCACCGATCGACGTCAAGATTGGCGGACCGGATCTTCGCGCAAGCTATAACTATGCTGTCGTTCTGGCTAACAGAATCCGAAAGGTCTCTGGTGCAGCCGATGTTTCTCTCCAGCAGACCATGCGCACGCCAACCCTGTTCGTGGAAGGTGACCGCACGTTTGAACAGGCCACCGGGATTGATGAGGGCAATCTTGCCGATAACGAACTGATGACTCTGTCTGGCAGTTCGCAGGTCGATCCCCAGTACTGGTTTGATCCGAAGATGGGCGTAACCTTCACTCTGAATACGTATGTGTCACAGGATCAGCTGATTCATTACAATGATCTTCTGACCATTCCTGTAGACAAAGGGGACGGTGACCCTTCCGGAAAATCCATGCAGCTTCTGGGGGCGATGAGCCGGATCAGGGCAATCGGTACACCGGGCGAAGTCTCTCATTATAACTCCATGCCTGCATTCGATATCTATGTGTCGGCGGAAGGCACCGATCTCGGCTCCGTGCTTGATGGTGTCAAACGCGAAGTGGAACTGACGAAAAAAGACGTGCCACAGGGATCCGTTGTGGATGTCGAGGGACAGGCGACGACCATGAGCTCGGCATATAAGGAGCTGGTGGGTGGACTGATCGTGTCCGTCGTCCTGATCTATCTTCTCATTGTCGTCAATTTTCAGTCCTGGCTTGATCCGTTCATCATCATTTCGGCGTTGCCGGGGGCGCTGGCTGGTATTGCCTGGAGCTTGTTCCTGACGCGCACGCATCTCTCCGTGCCAGCACTGACCGGAGCCATCATGTGCATGGGAACGGCGACGGCCAACTCCATTCTTGTCGTTGATTACGCAAGAGAGAGGCTGGCCGTGCATGGAGAACCACTGAAGGCGGCGCTGGAAGCCGGTTATGGACGGATACGCCCGGTCATCATGACGGCCAGCGCCATGATTGTCGGCATGGTACCCATGTCCATCAGCAATTCCCAGAACGCTCCGCTGGGCAAAGCCGTCATTGGTGGTCTGATTGTCGCGACGGTTTCGACACTTCTCTTTGTTCCCTGTGTCTATGCAATTTTCTATAGCCGAAAATCTTCTCGCAAGGAGGCCGTGTGATGGCGCGTTCGATCCGTAAATATTCCGGATTGTTTCTGGTTGCTGGCGTTCTCGTTCTGGCTTCGGGCTATGTCATCGTTGAGCGGATTCATTCCGATCATGAGGTGACGCTGGTTACTGGACACAGCGCTATTCCCGATGTGGAGGTTGTCACACCGGAGCCGGGAGCAAAGACTCTCTCCCTGACCCTGCCAGGAACAGTGGACGCCTGGTATCAGGCGCCGATCTATCCACAGGCATCCGGTTATGTGAAGATGTGGTATAAGGATTTCGGTTCGGACGTGAAAGCCGGAGACGTTCTGGCGGACATCAATGCGCCCGGTCTTGATGCCCAGTTTGCTCAGGCGAAAGCTGATCTCGACGCACAGGCGGCGAAGTACAATCTGACGGTTGTCAGTGCGAACAGATGGCATGCGATGGCGCAGTCGCAGGCTGTCTCCGGTCAGTCTGTTTCCGTAGCCGATGCAAACAGGAAATCCGGTTACGCTGAAATGCAGGCGTCGCAGCATAATCTGGATCGTTTTTCGGCACTCGAAAAATTCAAGACCGTGGTCGCGCCCTTTGATGGTGTCGTGACATCCCGTGATATCAACGTGGGGGATTATGTCAGCGCGGGCGGGGGAGAGCATTCCGCGAGCGGCGATGCGAACCAGATGTTCGTGGTTTCCGATATGCACCGGATGAGACTGTTTATTTCTGTTCCGGAAGTCTTTTCCTACATGCTCAAGCCGGGCCTCACCGCAAGGGTGTCGGTCCCCCAGTTTCCGAACCGGACGTTCGAGGCGCATTTCCTGACTATCGCCAAAGGCTATGATCCGAATACACGCACGGCGGTCACGGAATTTACGATCGATAATCCGGATCACCTGCTCTGGCCGGGCACCTTTGCGTCCGTGCATCTGACATCACCGGCAGAAGGTGGCGTCTGGCAGATCCCGACCTCGACACTGGTGTTTCAGGAAGCGGGAATGCAGGTGGCCGTTGTGTCCAATGACAACCACGCGCATTTTCGGTCTATCACTGTTGGCAGAATGGCTGATACCCGCACGGACGTGATTTCCGGGCTTCAGCCGGGCGATCGGATCATTCGCAATCCGCCTGCCGATCTTCTGGACAATCAGGAAGTCCGCGTTGTGGTTCCGGCCAAAGGCTACGAGCGTGAAGATGAGGAAATCGAAGGATGAACCAGCTTTCGATCAGATCTTCGTCCGTTCTGAAACGGATCATGACGGGGACATGCGCTCTGGCATCGGTTGCGGCCCTGTCCGGGTGCGATCTCGCGCCCCGTTACGAGACTCCGCATTTTGTCGTGCCAGACAGCTGGACCGGCCAGACGCCTTTTGCGAAAGCGACGCCTGCGGAACTCCAGATTCCTGTAAACTGGTGGACGCTTCTCGGTGATCCTGTTCTGGATGATCTTGAGCAACGCGCTGTGGAGCAGAATGCGGATCTTCAGGCGGCGGCCGAACGGTTTGTGCAGGCGCGGTCTCTGGTCATGAAGGCGCGGGCTGATCTGTTGCCACATTTCGGACTGGCGTTTGGTGCTTCCGACAACAAGCAGTCAGCCGATGCGCTGTTCCGCTACAAGGGCGCTACGACCGCGACCGACGAATTCTATGGTGGTCTTGCCTCCTGGGAGCCTGATTTCTGGTCGGAAATCCGCAATCAGGTGCGGATGCAGAAATTCGCTGCTCAGGAAAAAGCCGCTGATTTTGCCGGTGTCCGTCTGAGTCTCGCTGCTGACCTGGCGTCGGACTATATCGCTCTCAGAGGGTATGACGCGCAGGATGCGATCTATCGTCAGTCCATCGGCTATTACGGCAAAGCGGTGGATATGACACGCACGCAGCTGGACAATCAGGCTGCTCCCCGTCTCGATCTTGCGCGTGCACAGAACAGACTTTACGTGGCGCAGGCTGCCGAACTGGATGTGCGGGCGCAGCGCGAGGTGACGGAACATGCGATTGCGGTTCTCACCAACACGGCGCCCGAGAGTTTTCATATCGAGCCGCGTGATAATTTCTCGTTTCGCGCGGTGGATGTGTCGCTTGGCGTTCCTTCTGAACTGCTGCAACGGCGTCCGGATATCGCGGCGGCCGAGCGGGTGATGGCGCAGGCCAATCGCTCCATTGGCGTCGCACGGGCGGCCTTCTATCCGCACATTTCCCTGCGGGCGAATGGCGGGTTCAATGCCAACGGTTTCGACCTCGCAAAACTGGCCAACAGCATGTGGAGTTATGGAGCCTCGGCCTCCATGCCGATCTTTGAAGGCGGCCTGCGTCGTGCAGCGCTACAGTATTCATGGTCCGTCTATCGTGAAACACGGGATTCCTATCGTTCCACCATTCTCTCGGCGTTCCGGGAAGTGGAAGATGAACAGTCCCGTGTCCGACTGCTGCGTCAGGAGGATATGCGTCTCAAGGGAGCCGTCGGCACGGCCATGGATATGCAGAGCATGACAATGACGCTTTATAAAGGGGGGCTCTCGAACTACCTGGAAGCGATCGTGGCGCAGGAAGCCGCTCTTGATGCGCGTATTGCCGAAGTGGAAGTCGCAGTCCGGGCAGAACAGGCGGTTGTCAGCCTGATCCGCTCCACGGGAGGAGGCTGGAATGACAAGCTGCTGCCAACCCCTGACCAGACAATGACGTTTGACGTTCTGCAGTATGGCAACCTACATTACCCCAAAGCGGCAGGCGGCATTGCGGCGCAGCCACCCGAGCAGTTCGAGAATCTCGTAACAGGCCGATCTGCGCAGGAAAGAATGCAGTAGCCGAAAACAGAATGGTCTGAAGGAAACCCTTTCAGGCCATTCTCATGACCGGATACGGGCCAGCCGCACAGCCGTGTGATTTCGCGCTGTTCTGAAATTGGGCATCACAAGCAGGCAATGGTCGTAAGGGGTTCGGATTTCATCCGGACCGTCCTGCGCGATGAGCGTGCCCCGGGCTGGAATGACAGTGCCGCTCGCAAAGGGGTGAATGAAACGAAAATTCCCCGTATGGGCAGTAATCCGGTGCGTGACGTCTGCAATCGTAAGAGGGCCTTCAAAGTGTTCGGTCTCTTTTTCCATTTCCGAAATGGATAGAAAACGACGAACAGTTTCCTGTGTTGTTTTCAGGGAGGCCCATGTCCAGTGCTGGCCCGCTTCCAGAAGACAGGCCTGTGTGGCCGAGATTGTATTGGTGAAATGAGGCAGGTCGATCAGTCTCGGCCCGGCGCGATGCCCGCCATCCGCCACGATGAGCGAAGGCGTGCCGATAGAAGACGCCAGAGACACGCCTTTTTCGGATGGACCCGCCAGCATCAGTGGCCCGGAAGGCCATAACATCGAGTGCAGATCAAGAAGTCTGTCGATTGTCTCGATATAGGGCAGAAGCTGGCGCACGCGCGCCTGTTCGCTGGAATGAGAGACCGACTTTTCTGGAGTTATGTCCCATAGCCGGTTCATGTCTTCATCGACAAAACGGGACATGATCGGGTTTTGCGGAGAGAAACGGGCGAAAGCAGCGAGATTGAGAAAGATTAGTGACAGTGTGCCGCGTTGGGGGACAAAACCCCGCCTGAGCAGGTCTGCAAGAACGATCGCCCCTGCATATTCATTTCCATGCATCAGTGCGGTTATGGCGGCGTGAGGACCGGGCAGGGCGCCAGTCAGGCGATGCACACCGGAAATGCCGACATTCCCCTCGCACCATGGTGAGAGATCCGGCTGGGGTAATTCAACGGGAAGAGAGGGGAGGGTGCGTGACGCAGGGGGTAACTGTTCGGATAACCGCTTTCTGGGAGTGGTGCGGACAGAAAAGTCTCGACCTGACGTGGGGGGCTCCATGATGTGCGGCTATCCGGCGTCACATTGTGCTGGTGGGGAGAGGCGCTGTGTCGGCAAGGCAGACGCGACGGGTCATGTCACGGAGAAACCGGTCGCAGGCTGTCAGCTGACTGCGTTCGATCCATTCATCGGGGCGATGCGCCTGCTCGATGCTGCCGGGACCGCACACAATGCTCGTCATTCCCGCCTGCTGGTAAATCCCGGCTTCCGTTCCGTAGGAGATGAAGCCCTCCGCGTTGGTTCCGACGGATTGTCTCACCACCGTAGCGAGCGGATCATTGTTCGGAAGGGCGAGGGGAGGCAGTTCGTTGATGACCTCAAAGGTCAGCCCGCACTCAGGTGAGGCTTTCTTCATCCACTGGTCAGTCCCGGCCAGCGCCTGCTTCATGCGGTCAAGAAGAGCGTGCGCATCATCGCCCGGGACGGTGCGCCATTCGATCTCGGCTTCCGCGTGATCGGGGATGATGTTGAGGGCCACACCGCCTCTGGCCAGTCCGATCTGGATAGTGGAGTGAGGTGGATGAAACCCGTCCACCTGTCGTCCTTCGAACGCAAAGCGCCGCGCTTCCTCGGCAACCCACGCCATGGCTTCCCCAAGAGCGTGGAGCGCGTTCACGCCCTCCGCAGGATAAGCCGAATGGCCCGCCTTGCCGCGAGCGGTCAGACGCACCGACAGACGCCCCTTGTGCCCGATGACCGGCAGCATGAGAGTCGGTTCACCCACAACACACCATGACGGCAGACGATGGTCTGCCTGCGCCTGCTGCATGACGATGCGTGCGCCATTACAGGTGATCTCTTCGTCATGGGTAAAGAGCATGTGAATGGGGCGCTTCAGGTCCATGGCCGCCAGATCCGGCACGGCCGCCAGCATGCAGGCCACAAAACCCTTCATGTCTGCGGCTCCGCGGGCGGTCAGTCGGGCGCCGTTTTCGTGGAGCTGGAACGGGTCGGATGACCAGTGCTGTCCTTCGACCGGCACCGTGTCGACATGCCCGGCAAAAGCGAGGCCGCCCGCCGTGCGCGGCCCGATGATGGCGTGCAGATTGGCCTTTGTTTTCTCTGGATTGTAGCTGAGCGACCAGAAGACGCCGTGAGCATCCATCCACTCTCCGATCCAGTTGATGAGCGGAAGATTGGAGTGCGTGCTGGTCGTGTTGAACGACACGATATGACCAAGCATGGCGACGCTGTCGGTCGAGCCGGGGTGTGGGGCCGGGAAAGAAGCGTGGGCGTCATCCATAAGGGGAAGAGTATTCACGTCTGGGCGTCCGCTGCAATCCCGGATCATTCAGGGATGACCATCTGTGATGACTGGACGCGTCGCTGCTTTTGCGGCACGGGTAAGCATCTGTTCAAGTCTTTGAAAGATTTGAATAATTTTTGAGAATATGCGGATTTTCTGGATTTGAATCCCCTCTCTGATAAAGAGTATCATCCTTTGCACAGCCTCTGGCGCAGGCTCCCCGCAGAACCGCGCAGACGCGGGGCGGCGGGTCTTACTGCGTGGCTGGCCCCGAAGGCGCATCATCCGGCGCCGGTTGCTGGCGAGCATCTGCTCATCGGAGGAGAGATCAACAGGGCGTCAGGTCTGGGAGAAGGTGCGCGCATTATGCTGCGGGCCTGCCGCGCGCTTGGGATTCCTGCCAGCGGCTTTCAGGCCAGTCTGCTTGAGGGAGCGTCAGCGCCCCCGGACGCGCCGACCCGGTCCCCGCTGATAGTGCATGTCAACGCGCCTTCTTTGCCTTCTGTCCTGTTGAAGCTGGGACGCGGATTTCTGCGCAATCGTCGGATCATCGGATACTGGGCGTGGGAACTGCCTGTCGTCCCGCCGCTCTGGAAGACGGCTGTGGGCTGTATTCACGAGGTCTGGACGCCGTCGCTGTTTTCCGCCCGTGCGCTTGAAACGATCATGCCCGGTCGGGTGAGGGTGGTGCCTCATGCGCTGGCCGCTGATCCGCTCCGTCCCTCGCATCTGGAGCGCAGCGCTTTCGGCCTGCCGGATAACGCCGTTGTCGTGCTGGTCTCCTTCAGTCTGGCCTCCAGCTTCGAGCGCAAGAATCCGCTGGCGGCCATTCAGGCGTTTCGCAGGGCGTTCGGTGAGCGTTCAGACCGGTTCCTGCTGCTGAAAGTCTCACATGCCGGGCATTACCCCGAGGATATGGAGCGTCTGCGGGCCGCCATCGCCGGGGCTAGGAATATCCGCATTGAGGAACGACTGTTTCCGGCGGAGGATTCGCAGGCCCTGATCCGGTGCGCCGACATCGTGCTCTCCCTGCATCGCAGCGAAGGCTTCGGACTCGTTCCGGCGGAAGCCATGCGTCTGGGGCGCACAGTGGTCGCAACCGACTGGTCGGCAACGTCGGAATTCCTGAACGCGGAGTGCGGCCTGCCTGTTCCATATCGTCTGGCGCCTGCCCGGGATCCCCGTGGTGTTTTTGAGGCGGAAGGGGCCGTCTGGGCCGAGGCGGATAGTTGGGCCGCGGGCGAGATGCTGTCCCGTGCCGCCGATGACGCCGCCCTGCGCCAGAGGCTTGGCGCGCAGGCGGCGCGTGTCGCTGCGGAACGGTTTTCCGGAAGCGAACTGCTGGTGGCTCACCACGCACTGACACGCGGGACCACGACACACGCGGACGCGCAGAGAGTGTCGGCATGATGAAGCGGGTTCTGGTCTGGCAGTGGGGGCGGCGCGGAGGCGGGCCGCGTTTCGGGCTTAATCTTGCTCAGGCGATAACGCGCCTGCCGGGCCGGGAAGTCATGCTGTCCCTGTCCCGCCGGGCCGAGATCCTCACAGCCCCGGGCTTTCCTCATGATGCGATGACAGTGTGGCAGATGGAAACCTATGGGAGCCTGAACGGGTTGCTGGTTCGCCTTCTCGGCGCGCCTGTCGTTATCCCGCGACTGCTGAGAACGCTGCGGCGCTGGCGGCCTGATCTGGCCATCTGCGCCATGACGGGGCCAATTGATCTTCTGATGGCCTGTGCTCTGCGCTGTGCTGGCGTCCCGTTGATCGTCATCGTTCACGACGCGCTTCCTCATCCGGGGGATGGTTTCCCTCTCCAGCATACATTGCAGAATATCCTGATCCGGCAGGCGCAGGGCATTGTCGCCCTGACGCATCATGTCGCCAACCAGTTGCGTGAGCAGGTGGGGATGCAGGAACGCGAGATCATGGTCGCCAGCCTGCCTCCGTTCGATTATCCGGCCATGCAGGGGAAAGGTAGGATGCCGCCTGCCGAACGGCCACCCGGTCCTGTGCGGCTGCTCATGTTCGGGAGACTGCTGGCTTACAAGGGACTAGATCTGCTTCTGGAAGCGCTGAAGCGCCTGCCGCCAACCCTTGAATATGAGTGTCGTATCGTCGGCAGCGGCCCGGACTCAGGCGAATTGCAGAAGCTGGCGGTGCTTCCACATGTGTCGGTGGAAAACCGATGGGTGGAGGAAGAGGAGATCGCCAGTCTCGTGGACTGGGCCGATGCGATGGTGTTGCCCTATCGGGAAGCCAGCCAGAGCGGTGTTGGAGCGGTCGCTATTGCCGCTGGAAAGCAGGTGCTGGCCACGCGTGTAGGCGGGCTGGAAGAGCAGTTCGCCGGGCTTCCGGGCGTGACCCTGTGCGATGTCAATGTGACTGCTCTGACAGATGCGTTGGAGGCGTTGATCGTGGCGGGACCTGCCGCGCCGCATCAGGTCGTGCAGCAAACCGATCTCCTGTGGGAGAAGATGGCGGCGACTATGCTGGGTGATATTGAGAAATGCAGACGTCGTCAGGAAACATCGCAGGTGGGAGTCGTAGTGACACCGTTTTCGTGAGGTTTTACGAAATGTGGTGGCAGGAAATAATGTGTCCTGATTTTCTGTGCTTTTTACCTGCGGGAGATTGTCCGGTCCTGTGGCCAGCACGTCTCGGGTCGTGTTCGCGGGATATAAGCGGCATCTTTGAAATCAGTGGTCCGTTATCACGCCGGATTTCAGACCGGCGTGATAACGACTTCCTTTTCAGGAATTTTCCATGGCAGTGCGCGGCATTATCCCAGCGTAGGCATGGAGAATTCCGCACCGTTGCGGATCCCCTCAGGCCAGCGGCTGGTGACGGCCTTCAGGCGTGTGAAGAAGCGCACCCCTTCCGGTCCGTGCATGTGGTGGTCTCCGAACAGCGAGTCTTTCCATCCGCCGAAAGAGTGAAACGCCATAGGCACGGGGATTGGCACGTTGATGCCGATCATTCCCGCCTGAACGCGGTGTGTGAAGGTGCGGGCGGTGTCGCCATCGCGGGTGAAGATGGCGGTCCCGTTGCCGAACGGGCTGTCATTCACCAGTTTGAGGGCCGTTTCAAAATCCGGAGCGCGCATGACGCACAGAACTGGACCAAAGATCTCTTCCTGATAAATCTTCATGTTACAGGTGACATTGTCGAAAAGTGAGGCGCCGGTGAAGAAGCCTTTCTCATGGCCGGAAATGACATGTTCACGTCCGTCTACGACCAGTGTCGCTCCCTGTTCGACGCCGGAATCCACCAGCCTGCACACACGTTCGCGATGCTGCGCCGTGATCAGCGGTCCCATATCGTTGCTGCCATCCTCGCCGGGGCCAATTTTCAGCGTTCTCGCCCGTTCGGCCAGCTTGTTTACGAGTGCATCCGCCACCGGCCCCACAGCGACGGCGACCGAGATCGCCATGCAGCGCTCGCCAGCCGAACCCCAGGCCGCGCCCGTGAGAGCGTCCACGGTTTTGTCCAGATCGCAATCTGGCATGACGATGGCGTGGTTTTTCGCCCCGCCCAGAGCCTGCACGCGTTTGCCGTGCGCCGTGCCTGTTGCGTAAACGTGTTTTGCGATCGGCGTGGAACCGACAAAGCTGACAGCCTTGATTTCGGGATGCTCAAGGATTGCGTTGACCATATCCTTGTCGCCATGCACCACCTGCAACACGCCGTCAGGCAGGCCTGCTTCCTTGAAAATCTCAGCCAGCAACACGGACGCAGAAGGATCGCGTTCAGAAGGTTTGATGATGAAACAGTTGCCGGTCGCAATCGCCATCGGCGCCATCCATAGCGGAACCATGACGGGGAAATTGAACGGCGTGATGCCTGCGGCGATGCCGAGCGGCTGGCGCATCGTCCAGGCGTCAATGCCCCGACTGACCTGTTCGGTATATTCGCCCTTGAGAATTTCCGGAGCCGCCGTGGCGAACTCGATGACCTCCATACCGCGTGTGACTTCTCCCTTTGCATCCGGAATTGTCTTGCCATGTTCGGCAGAAATCACAGCGGCGAGTTCATCGGCGCGCTTCTCCACCAGATCGCGGACACGGAACAGGATGCGGGAGCGGGTCAGCGCAGGCGTGTCGGCCCATTTCGGAAAGACGGCCCGTGCGGTGGAGACAGCGGCTTCCAGATCCGCCGTATCTCCGAGCGCGACCTGAGCCTGCACTGCGCCGGTTGCGGGGTTGAAGACGTCCGAACGACGCTGGCCAGCGCCTTCGGTTTTCCGGCCATCAATGAAGTGAGGAATGATTTTCATTTTCTTTTTTCCCTGTCAGGAAAGAGTGAAAAATTATGGGTTATTCGGCTGGGTGGGTCGTCGCGGTGGTCAGGGGTTCGTGAGACAGGGAAATGCCCCTGCGTTTTTCACCATTGACGGCGGAAGGCAGCGTTTCAGGCACGAAAAACAGCGTGACGAAGAAACCGATGATGCAGATCGCTGCGGGGTAGAGCAGTCCGGCGAAGACATTCCCGGTGCGTGAGACGAGGCTGAGACTAATGAGCGGAAGGAAGCCACCGAAAATACCGTTCCCGATATGGTAGGGAATGGAAATCGAGGTGTAGCGCACCGCCGCCGGAAAGCTCTCGACGATGAATGCGCCATAGGGGCCGTAGATCAGCGCGGCGATGACCACGAGGACGAACACGATGGCGGCGATGGGAAGAGCGTCAATTCCACCGTCATGCACACAGGATTTCAGAACCATGAACAGCGGCAGGTAGAGAACCGCAGCGGCGGCCATGCCGGCCAGAGAAAGAGGCTTGCGGCCGATACTGTCAGACAGGCGGCCGAAGATCACGAAGAACGGCAGGCCGCACAGTGCGCCGACAGCCACGGAGAGAGTCGCGGGCAGGAAGGCGACCTTCAGGACGCTTTCCAGAAAATACAGGGCGTAGAACTGGGCTGTGTAGAAGGTCACGGCCTGAGCGCAGGAAACGCCGAACAGAAAGGTTACAATGCGGCGCGCATTGCCGGGAATGGTGAAGGCGTCCCGGATGGGAGAAGAAGAGACCTGCTGGTTCTGTTTCATCTCCAGAAACACGGGAGATTCATGCAGCCGCATACGGATGCGGAAAGACACGCCGACCAGCACGATGGAGAACAGGAACGGCAGACGCCAGCCCCACGCGGTGAAGCTCTCCTCGCCCAGCCCCAGACGCAGCCCGAGGACGATGCCCAGCGCCAGAACGAAGCCGCCGGACGCCATGGCCTGAATATAGCTCGCCCATTTGCCGCGTTCCGTGGCGGGAGCATGTTCGGCCACATAGGTGGCGGCGCCGCCATATTCTCCGCCCAGAGCCAGCCCCTGAATGATACGCAGCGTGATGAGCAGAACCGGCGCGACATAGCCGGCGGTTTTGAAATCAGGCAGCGCGCCGATGGCGGCTGTCGAACAGCCCATGATCAGCAGGGTGGTGAGAAACGTGATCTTGCGTCCGAAACGGTCTCCGAAATGACCGAAGACCAGACTGCCGAGAGGGCGGACCGCGAAACCGGTCGCGAATGTCGCCACACTGATCAGCGTGGAAGCCATACCGTTCCCGGGTGGATAGAACATCTGCGCGAAGAAAATCGCGAGGCAGCCATAGAGAAAAAAGTCATACCATTCGATGATGGTGCCGACGCTGGAAGCAAAAACCAGGCCATGCATCGAAGGGTTTCTGGAGGAGACTGTAGCGCTGCTCATGGTGCGGTCCTCCCTGTTACGCGGCCCAGACGCGTTGGTAGAGCGCGACGATGTCCTGTGCCGTCGGCACACGCGGATTGTTGGCGGGCGATCCGGAAGCCAGCGCCTGCTCCGCCATCAGCGGCAGCAGGTTGTCCCAGCGTGCGACATCAAGACCGTGTTCTTTCGGCGTCGGCACACCGATTTCCCGGTTTCTGCGGCGCAGCCCTTCCACGAGAGCCTCACCTGCGGCGTCATCGGATGCTCCCGCATCTGCAATCCCCATCATGCGCGCGGCCATTGCATAGCGTTCCGGCGCGCCGGACAGGGACCACGCCGTGATCTCCGGCAGCAGCATCGCGTTGGACAGACCGTGCGGCACATGGAAATGCGCCCCGATGGGTCGGCTCATGCCATGTACCAGCGCGACGGAGGCGTTCGAGAACGCCATGCCGGCCTCGAAAGCGCCCTGCATCACGGCGGCGCGGGCCTCGCGGTTGCCGGGTTCCTCGCAGGCAACAGGTAGCCATCTCCAGATCCGCTGCATTGCGGTCAGGGCCAGCGCATCGGTGAAGGGAGAAGCCTTTTTCGAGACCCAGGCTTCCAGCGCATGGGTCAGGGCGTCAGTGCCGGTATCGGCTGTCAGCCTGCGTGGCATCGTCAGGGTCAGTTCATAATCCACGATGGCGATGTGAGGCTGGTAGGCCGGTCCCATGCAGAGCATTTTCTCATCGGACACCTCATCGGTGATGACGGTGACCCGCGTGGCTTCCGATCCTGTTCCGGCGGTTGTCGGAATGGCGATGACCGGCAGTCCCGGCGTGTTCTGGATATGCGGAACCTTGAGACCGGACGGTGTCGTGTCGTGTCGTGCAAGCACGGCGACCATCTTGGCGGTATCGATCGGGCTGCCACCACCCAGTCCGATCACGCAGTCATGCTGACCGTCACGCAGCATGGCGAGGGCGGCGTTGACGCATGCGACGGTCGGGTCCGGAACGGTCTCCGTAAAGGCGCGCATGGCGTATCCGGCCTGTTCGAGAATGCCCCTGACCCGTTCGAGCACGCCGCCTGAAGCCATGAACGGATCGGTGATGATGAAAGGCGCTTTGAGGCCGGCCTGTTGCAGGGCTTCCGGAAGGTCGTTCAGCGCGCCGCCCCCGAGCCGGACAAAAGGTGGAAGGACCAGTGCAGTCATCAGAATTCCCCTTTTCGCGGATGGAGTTCCGGACCTCGGTCCTGCTCCATCTCTTTTGTGCGGATGAAAGTGTCTGACACGATGCGAACGGACAGAAAATCTGGCGTTTTCGCCCACCCCATGTGCAAAAATGCACGGACATTTTGAGATATGGGCTGAGAAGGAGCGAAGTATGCACGGAAGACGGGGGCTCGACTGGCGTGACCTGCAGTATTTTCTGGCTGTTTCCCGCGGTGGAGCGCTGTCCGTGGCCGCGCGGGAACTGGGCGTGGAGCACACGACGGTTGCCCGGAGGATTCAGTCTCTGGAACAGACAATGGACGCCACGCTCTTTGAGCGGCACCCACGCGGTTACCGTCTTACACGACAAGGTGAACAGTTGCTGGCCGGTGTGGAGGCGATGGAGCGCGAGGCGCAGGAGGTGGCGTTCAGCGCCGGAGGTGGTCTGTCCGGCACGGTGCGGATCAGCGCGCTGGAAGGATTCGGGAATTTCTTCCTCGCCCCGCGGATCGGCGCGCTACTGGAAGCCAATCCGGATCTGACCGTGGAGATGGTGACGATCCAGCAGATCGTTTCTCTCTCCCGTCGTCAGGCTGATCTCGCCATCAGTCTCACCCGTCCTTCCGGAGACCGGTTTCATGCGGAAGAGCTGACGGACTATCGCCTGTTCATCTATGCCAGTCCTGATTATCTGCGACGACATGGACCGGTCAGGAACCGGGGGGATCTCGCGGATCATATCTTCGCAGGTTATGTCGATGAACTCGTTTTCTCGCCTTCTCTGGATTACCTGGCGGAGGTCGGAATCGATTCCCGACAGGTACGGATTCAGAACTCCAGTATTCAGGCGCAGAAAGCAGCGGTTCAGGCCGGACTCTGTCTTGGCGTCCTGCCTGCGTTTGTGGCGGAATCAACGCCCGGGCTTGTGCGCGTCATGCCGGAAGAGATCAGTCTGCTCCGGACCTACTGGCTGATCACGCGGGGAGATGAGGCGGGGTCATCTCGGCTTGGCCATCTGTGTCGGGTGTTGCGGAATGAGACCCGTGCCGAGCAGGCGCTCTTCCTGCCGCCCCGGACTGTAGCCGCATGAGGGACATGTTCTGACTGAGCTGGGAAAGACACAGACGCCTGTCATTCAGGCGCTCAGAGTGTGCGGGGAACGGTATGCGCGTTCTGTCCTGTGGAACAGAGTAGCCGATTGCAGCGTCTGACCGGACAGGATTCCGCAAAGCTGACGTATAAACGTGGTGTGTAACGTCAGGAACTGATCCGCTCACGCATGTGGCTTCTGACGATGGGTGGACAAAGCGTAAGCCCGGACATTTATATTTTGAACAGTTCAGAAATCTCTTTTGTTCCCGAGAAAACATCGACGCCCGTGGCGATCCTTTGGCTGCAAGGCGAAAGGATCGCCAGCGAGGTTTCTGATCTGCCCATCTTCTTTCGTTTTACAAAAAGAAGCGTCTGCAATCAGTCTCTATCGTTTGAAATGTCGATAGTCAGTCGTCAGCAAGCCCGAACAGTTCGGGATAGGGCATGGCGTTTCTGCTGAGCTTCTTCTTTTTCCACTCGGCCAGCGCTCTGTTATATTCGACATGGCGCAGGGCAAACTGCAATGCTTCCTGGTGGTGTTCGTTATTGGCGTCCATCGTGTTGCGACGCCAGCCCGCCGCAATCAGCCAGTACTCTCCTGCGAGTTGCCATGATCCGGCCCGATGGGACTCTTCGGCAAGTCGCTCAAGGCCATGATATTTGTTGTCTGGATTGGCGAGCGCTTCTGCCGTGAGAATGAAGTCTTCGTCTTTCCATGGGAATGTCGATTTCATGTAAGGAAACTGCCGCGTCAGGCCACCGGGATTACCGAAGTGTTCCTTGATCAGCATCGGAACCAGCCTGTCGTAAGATCGACGCCATTCACACTGCACAGACTGCCCCTTGAAACCTACGTTGAAGAATACTGCTCATATAACGGAGTGATTTGTCTGAGTCGATTTTCTGATGTTCACTCACTCTGTGGGCTTTTCAGAAGGTCAGAAATGATAGACCGGGTGTGCCACCTTCTGTTCCACAAGTCGGAAAACGTCCTTTAACATACGTCCAGTTTCTTGCTGAACTGGATAAGAACTTCTGATGTTCTGTGTTGTGCAGGCTGCTTTCAAACCTGAAGCGTCCCTGTAATTCTTGTGATGGTTGAACCACCGATCCAGACTTTTCCATTCTCGTGATCAACATGCACCAGACCATTCCGACCGAGCCGGGCGCCCTGACTGGCAATATAATGTTGGGGCGCTCGCCCGCTTCCAATCAGCCATTGAGCCAGACCGGCATTCAGACTGCCGGTAACAGGATCTTCGTTGACACCAGAACTCATGGCGAAAGCACGCACTTCAAATTGTGCTTCCGTTCCGTCAGTGGCTGGATTCCATGGGCCAGTCACCCCAATGCTCAGATCTGCCAGACTCGCGTAATCCGGTTCAAGCGCCAGAACCTCTTCTCGAGAACCAAGCAGAACAGAGAGCCAGCCGGGACCATTGTCCGTCCACGCGGAGGCCTGGATGGAAGAAGGCGGAATCCTCAATCCGTGCGCAACACGACTTAAAAGCGCTTCGTCGATTGGGCCGGACCGAAGAAGTTCTGGCGCAACAAAAGCAAGGCGTTCTTCCGTAGAACGAATGGGCACAAGCCCGATGCCGCATTCCTGTATGATTGTTTTACCGCGGGGACGGTCACCAGACATCAGCCATGCATGACAGCTTCCCAGCGTGGGATGGCCAGCGAATGGTAATTCTGTTTCGGGGGTGAAGATACGGACCCGATAGTCGGCTTGCGGTGAAGTCGGTCTGAGCAGGAACGTTGTTTCACTCAGGTTGGTCCAGCTCGCAAAAGCCGCCATCTGTTCTGTCGTCAGATCGTCCGCTCCGAGAACAACGGCGACCGGATTGCCCTTGAAAGGTGTCGATGAAAATACATCGACCTGTTGGAACTCAAGCTGCGTCATCAGGGAAGTCCTGCTGGAATCGGGACGAAATAAGGAAACGGATTTCGTGGTTCAGACTCTTCCCGGTTACGGTGTCATTTCCATGAAAATCTGGCTTTCCGTGTTGATCCCGTCCGCCGGACGGCCGCCGGGTTCGTCAGCGCCCATCGCCCTTACGCCGTGAATCAGACAATCTCCTTTCCGGACAAGGATCGGATCCTTTGGCTGCAAGGTGAACGGTGTATTGGGATACGAAACGCCTTCTCCCTTGAGGTAAACCGTATGCAGTGTGGTGGTCTGAGGCTGAAACATGAAGGCATCCAGAGCGGGATTGTCCGTATAGGTGCCGTCACGCGGAAATTGCGGGCAGCCGCCATGCTCGAGAAAGACGGAATGCGACACGACCCACCAGTGCAGCGGCGTCCGGAAAACCACGCCGGGTCCAGCGACTGCTGCGACATTGCCGTCGATTGAGAAGATCATCCTGTCTTTGGGTACATGATAAACCTTGTAGGCGGTTTCATGCTTTTGCGGCGACATGAGGAATTCGTCCGACATCGCGCCGCTGAGTTCAAAGGGTTCCGGAGGCTGTGGTGTGGGTGTGGTGGTCACATGCAGATGCGCTCTCATCGTGTAGGATTTTCCGGCAAAATCCGAGCCGTCGAGAATGAGAAACAGGCAGGACTTCAACGGAAAAGGTCTGGCGAGATGAATGTGCACAGGGATACGCTGGTGGTCCGGCGCGTTCTGTTTGACGATGGGGGCCGCCAGCGTGATGTTCGGAAAATGCGCATTGATGGCGGCGTAATCACCGACATCCTCGCCCTGACCGGGGCAGGCGGACGAGGTGGCCATATGCAGGGAGATCAGGGCCTCACTGAAGTGGTCGGAAGGGGACGTGGTTTCCACATAGCCGTCAATCCCGACAAGACTCTGTCCCGGTGGAACATGGAAAGGATACAGCGGCTTCCGCGTGAGGCCCTTCGTAACCGTCGTGACGGACGCGTCAGCCTCTATTCCCGGGTCCGCTGCTCCGGCAGTGCCGGAGAGGCAACTCACGGACAGGCAGGACAGGAGTAAAGCCGGCAGAAGAAGCATCTTCCGATGAGTGTTGAACGTCATGGCGGCAGCCTTCCTCAGGAGAAACATTGTGTTTACTTTAGGCTTTCTGTCTGAAGGAAGAAACATCGGCCACGCCATGCTCCGGACCGGATTGCGTAGCCGGGGTCAGACGGATGGCCATACATGAAGGTCAGGCGGGCTGTGACAGGCACCGAATTTCTCTTCTTCGAAAGGATCAGTGCTGCTGCGCAGGAACCGCTGCCCTGTCCACAGGACAGAGCGGCAGGACATCGCGCTATGTCTGAAATCAGTCAGTCAGGACGCCATCAAAAGCTCTTCACTCTTTCACATGGCCTCCACCTGCTTCGGAGCGGTTCAGCTTCCGGATTGCGCCCCTGCCATCCTGCGCTAGACTGCGGGCCAGATGTCCGCTGCCTTTCCCTCTCCGCATGAAGCGCCCGCCCTTGTCGCCGGTCACGGCTTCTTTTCCTGCCTCACCGTTGACGGAGAGCTGCTGACGCTCAACCGGACGCGGGCGAAGCAGTTTCTGCAGGAGGAACCGGCGCCCCTCGTCGTGCACGCACCGGCGACGGCCCGGATGCTGGGCATGACGCCGCCTGGACAACCGGCTCCGTGGTTTGATCTGCTTGAACTTTTCGCCTTTGTGCATCCCGCCCGCTCCGTCGCGCCCACGCCGCGCGGGCTGGCCATCGCGCTTGGTCTCGGTGATTTTGATGGGCGGCGGGTCGAGGCGAATACGCTGCCCGACCTCGCCGCACGTCTGCTGACAGACCTGCGCGCCCTGAAGAACACGCCGTCTCATCCGTTCCTCGCCGCTCTCGCCACCCGTCTGGCGCAGACCGGCTGGATCTGGAGTGGTGCGGTCATGGAGGCGCTGGAGATCACCGGCCCGCTGTCGCGTGAGGCGATGCAGCCCGGCGAGGCGCTGCGCATATGGGACCAGCTTCCCAAATGGGAGGATACGGCCCGCAGACCACCGCCTGGCTCCAATCCGGTCACGCCAGCGGAGGCCCGCACCCGGCTGGGTCAGATCCTCGGTCCTAAAGCGGAAGTCCGTGTGGGACAGGCCGATTTCGCCGATGTCGCCACCCACGCCTTCGCGCCGCGTGAGGGAATGGGCTTCCCACGTGTCGTGATGGCGGAAGCCGGAACCGGCACGGGCAAGACGCTCGGCTATATCGCGCCCGCCAGTCTCTGGGCCGAGCGTAATGGCGGCGCGGTCTGGATCAGCACCTATACACGCCATCTCCAGCGCCAGATCGAGGCGGAAACGGCGCGTCTGCACCCCGATCCCGCTGTGCGCCGCAACCATGTGGTGGTGCGCAAGGGACGTGAGAACTATCTCTGCCTGCTCAACATGGAAGAGGCGGTGAATATCGCCCCCACGCGTGGTCCGGGACCGGTCATTGCTCTCGCTCTGCTGGCCCGCTGGGGTATGGCGACGATGGAAGGCGATCTGTTCGGAGGCGATCTGCCCGGCTGGTTCGGAGACATTCTTGGTCATGGCGTGCTGACCGCTACAGCCGACCGGCGTGGCGAGTGTATTCACGGCGCCTGCCCGCATTATCAGCGCTGCTTCGTGGAACATTCCATCCGTCGCGCGCAGGACGCTGATCTGGTGATCGCCAATCACGCGCTGGTCATGGCGCAGGCGGCTTGGGCGCAGTCGCAAGGTTTGCCCGCGTTGGAACAGGGCGACCAGCCAGAGACCGCACCGGAAGAAGCCGTGCCCGACGAGGATGGCATCCCCACGCGCTATGTGTTCGACGAGGGGCATCATCTGGCCGACGCCGCGGATGGTGCGTTCGCGCTCGAACTGTCCGGGCTGGAAGCGGCGGAGCTCCGGCGCTGGCTGCTCGGCGCGGAAGGCAGTCGCTCGCGGGCGAGGGGATTGCGCCGCCGTCTTGATGATCTCGTGGCGGGCAATCCACGCCTTGAAACGCCACTGGATGCGGCCCTGCTCGCCGCGAAGGCGTTACCTGCACCGGGCTGGTCCGGCCGTCTGTGGATCGAACCGCAGACGGACGGGGCGGAAGAGCCGCCGGAACCGGAAGATGTGACGGCCTCGCTCTTCCCTCTGCCCGCACCCGTTCAGCTTGTTGAGCCGGTCATCGACAATCCGACCGAGGCCGTGCTGCGGTTGCTGCGTGATCAGGTGCTGGCCCGCACGGTCGGCAATGGTCCCGCGCGTCGCAATGGCAGCGAGTGCGATCTGCATCCGATGATCGACGGGCTTGGTGAGGCCGCCGATACGCTTGCCCGGGCGCTGAGCCGTATCGCCGAACCGCTTCGCACGCTCGTCAACCGACTGGAAGACAAGCTGCGGGAGGACACGGACACGCTCGACACCGCCGCCCGCGCCCGTATCGAGGCGATGATCCGGTCGTTGCAGCGCCGCGCCATCGGGCGTCTCGACGGGTGGGTGTCGATGCTCACCACCTTCTGCACGCCGCCCGACGAGGTGGGGCCGCCACAGTTCATCCGCTTCATCCGTCTTGAGGCGCGGGAGGGGCAGAGGCGGGGCGAGCAGGATGTCGGGCTGCACCAGCACTGGCTTGATCCGACCCTGCCGTTCGCCGCCGTGCTGGCCGCGCCCGCGCACGGCCTGCTCATCACTTCGGCGACCCTGCGTGACGAGACGGACACCGATCAGTCCGCCGAAGCCGAACAGATCTGGGAAGCCGCCGAGGCGCGTGTCGGGGCCAGTCATCTGCCGTCTCCAGCATTGCGGGCCTCTCTCGCCAGTCCGTTCGACTATTCACGTCAGACCCGCGTGTTCATTATCAACGATGTCGCGCATGACGATCCTGACACGCTTGCCTCAGCGTTTCAGGCGCTTTTTCTTGCTTCCGGGGGCGGAGGGCTCGGGCTGTTCACGGCGATTGAGCGGTTGCGTACGGTGCATCGCAAGATTGCAGCGCCTCTGGAGGAAGAGGGCATCCCTCTCTACGCGCAACATGTCGATGCGATGGATAACACCACGCTCGTCGATGTGTTCCGCACGGAGACGGACTCCTGCCTGCTCGGCACGGATGCGATGCGCGACGGTGTTGATGTGCCGGGCCATGCGCTCCGTCTTGTCGCCTTCGAGCGGGTGCCATGGCCGCGTCCTGACATTCTGCATCGTGAGAGGCGGATGCATCTCTCGCAGGGCAATCCGCGCCTTTATGATGACCGGCTGGCGCGTCTGCGGCTCAGGCAGGCTTTCGGTCGCCTGATCCGGACACGTACGGATCGTGGCGTGTTTGTCCTGCTGGATCGGCGCACGCCGTCCCGGCTGCTCAGCGCGTTTCCCTCGGGGGTGATTCCGCACAGGCTCGGAATCGCTGCGGCTGTGGAAGAGATCAGAACTTTTTTCGCAGAAGAAAACTAAATACCGGCAAAGGTTATGTTTCTGCGTAAGTTGAGGCACCCTAGGTTTCAACAGAAACGATCCGGCCCAGTCTGTCCTGACCGGTCTGCGCCGAAAGGAATGAATGATGGTTTCCGACAACAGGCGTTTCAAGAATCTCAGCCCTTTTGAACTGAAGGACAAACTCATCCGCATGGCCACCCGAAAGTCGGGGCGCACCATGCTCAACGCCGGCCGTGGCAATCCGAACTTTCTGGCCACCTTGCCGCGGTCCGCTTTCTTTCACTTCGGACAGTTCGCGCTGGCGGAGTCCGAGCGGTCCTTTTCCTATCTGACGGCAGGGATTGGCGGACATGCCCGGATGGAGGGGATCGAGGATCGCTTCGATCGCTTCCTGTCCGAAAAACGCGGGCAGGACGGGATCCGTTTTCTGACCCGCGCGATCAGTTACGTGCGCGATCAGATGGGACTGTCCGCCGCGGCTTTCCTGCATGAAATGGCGGAAGGCATTCTGGGCTGCCATTACCCCACACCGCCCCGCATGCTGCCGTTGAGCGAGCAGATTACCGGGCATTATGTTCTGAATGAGATGACCGGCGGCACGCTGGCGCGGGAGGAAGTGGACTTCTTCGGTGTCGAAGGCGGCGCGTCGGCCATGGCGTATATCTTCAACTCACTGAAGCAGAACGGGCTGATTGAAAAGGGCGACAAGGTGGCGCTCGGCATGCCGATCTTCTCGCCCTATATCGAAATCCCGCACCTCGAGGAGTTCGGACTTGAGGAAATCGGCATCCATGCCACGCAGGAGACGGGCTGGCAGTATCCGCGGGAAGAGCTGGAAAAGCTGAAAGACCCTGCGGTCAAGATCTTCTTCTGCGTCAATCCGGGTAATCCGACTGCTGTGAAAATGGACGACGCGTCCATGCAGGCCATAGCCGAGATCGTGCAGAACGATCGTCCGGATCTCATCATCATCACCGATGATGTGTATGGAACCTTTGCTGACGACTTCCGCTCGCTGTTCGCCGTCTGCCCACGCAATACGATTCTTGTCTATTCCTTCTCGAAGTATTTTGGCGCGACGGGCTGGCGTCTCGGCGTTATCGGCATGCACAAGGACAACGCGATTGATGAGCTTGTCCGCAAACTGCCGCCGAAGCTTACGGCGGAACTGGCGGAGCGTTATTCCAGTCTGACGACTGATCCGGGCAGTCTGAAATTCCTTGACCGCATTGTGGCCGACAGTCGTCTGGTTGCGCTGAATCATACGGCGGGCCTGTCCACGCCGCAGCAGGTGCAGATGGTGATGTTCTGTCTGTTCTGCCTGATGGATGAGAACGACCACTACAAGCAGACGGTCAAAAACCTTCTCCGCCGCCGTGAGGCGACGCTTTACAAGGCGCTCGGCGTAGCGCCGCCGGATGATCCCAATGGGGTTAATTACTACACCATGCTCGATCTCAAGAGCATCTGCCGCACCCTGTATGGCGATGAGTTCGCCGAATGGGTGGCCACGCGGTCCAGTTCGAGCGAGCTTCTGTTCCGGATCGCCGACGAGACGGGCATCGTGCTGCTGCCGGGGCAGGGGTTCGGGCTTCAGCGTCCGGCAGCCCGCGCTTCCCTGGCCAATCTTGATGAATATCAGTACGTGTCCATTGGTCGGTCGCTCCGGAAAATGGCCGATGAGTACTATCAGGCGTTCCTGAAGTCTCACAACTGAGGTCGAAAAACGGTTTTTTCTGCGGGAGTCGTGCCGACTCCCGCAGACGAGAGCCTGACTTAACCCAATGCTAAGTCTTCTCTGTGACCCTTGCTGGAACGAAAAATCGTTGTTCACAGGGGTTAAACCAATCCATGGAATTTCAGAATCACCATCCGGACAGTGATGTCCAACAACCCGCGACCGAGGAATTGGCAGAGCTCAGGGCCTGCGTGTCGCGATTTGCGTCCACCGATCCGGTCATAATCGCCTGGGCGGGGCAATGCGCGAGCAATCTTGCCGAGGAGGATCAGACCACGGAAGACATGATCCGTCTGTCCGCAACGGTGCTCAAGTTTGTGCTGGATCTGGATCTACAGGCCCGCGCCGCCGTGAAGCAAAGCCTGCCTGCTGAATGGTGTGTGTCTCTCTGAAAAAGACCCTCTCCAGTCAAAGCGCGAGAGGTGCGGGGCCAGAGAGGCTGCCTTCTTCTTTGCGATGAAGCCGATGATGTGAATGGCAGACGCGCCGGGTAAATATCCTGTGCGCGGACGGCTATTCTGGCAGCCTGTAAGTGGCGAAGGTTCGCCTGGCTGATGCGAGGTTTTCCGTCCGTTAGTCGGTCGGTTGCAGGAAATTCGGCCTGCTCTTCTTTCCGGGGCATCGTCGGATCAACGACGCCCCTTCAAAACCTGTCCGTCAGAATTCCGCAGACAGGGTGAAGTGATAGACGCGGGGCAGTCCGGCATAAAGGCTGGACGCCGCGCCTGATGTGCCGCTGGGCGCACCGGTATAAACGGAGGCCCAGTAGCGTTCGTTCGTCACGTTGCTGACACCGAACCGGGCGACCCATGGAAATTTGGCGACATGGAAGGCATAGCGCGTGCCGAGTTCCAGCGTGGTGTATGAGCCGGTATGCAGCGTATTGGTGACGTTGGCCGCGCGATTGCCCATGTAATGCACACCGGCATTGAAGGCCCAGCCGGAAGCGAAGGAGCCAAGCGATGCCGGCAGTCGGTAATCCAGCAGGATACTCGCCTGAAGAGGCGCTGCACCGACGATCTCCTTCTTGTTGAGCGTGGAGGAGGCCGCGTGGACCAGTTCCGCATCCAGCCAGGTCATGCCTGCAAGAACGGACAGGTTGGGCAGGACTTCACCCGAAATCTGGGCTTCCACGCCGTAATTGCGCTGCGTTCCGCCATACTGATAGGTCTGGCAGTTGGTCTGCGCAGCACAGCCCTGTGACGGGTTCGCCGCAGCGACATACATGGCGTAAGGAGAGGTGATCCGGAAACCGGCGACGTTGAACTGCATTTTCTTGAGGAAGCGCAGTTTGTAGCCGACTTCATACTCTTCCGAGTGCGCAATCGGGAGCGCAATGTTTGTGTTGGTATAGCTGGCGCTGTTCGGCGTGACAGGTCCGGCTTCGACCGATCGACCATATGTGAAGTAGATCGTCTGGTTCTCGGTAGGCTTGTACATGATGCTTGTGGTCGGGCTGAAAGCCGCCGATTTGCTGAATCTCTTCACGAGCGGACTGGCGGCGTTCAGCGCACCTTCCTGATTGATCCAGCTCCACGCCAGCGTCCCCATGATCGACCAGTGTTCGTTGATTTTCAGCGTGTCACCGATAATGAAGGACTGGCTGGTCACGCTGCTGGATTTGTAACGTCCGCGATAATAGGGCTGCGTTCCGCCGTTGGGGGAAGCGCCATACATGTTCATGACGCCGAGGTTCTGTGCAGGCGTCACGGCGGCGACCGGGTTGTAATTGCCCATCATGTAGCCGTTGGTGCCGATGACCAGATCATGCCGGATCGGACCGGTGTAAACACGACCATTGAAATAGGCCATGTTACTGCCGACACGGAAATCGTCAGCCGTGGTCGTGGCGGTCGCTTTCGAGCTGTACCAGCCGTCACTGCCTGTCTTTCCACCGCAGGTCTTGCCGCCGTCGCACAGCGTATCGGCCACGCCAAAAGACTGACGCGCGGCATCCTGATACAGACCGCCGAGGGTGAAGCTCCAGTTCTCGTTGATCTGGTGCTTGATCTTGGCAAGGAACGTATTGGTTTCCATGTTGTAGCCGCTCCACTGTGGAGCAAGGCGTTTACCCAGATCAGGAGCTTCGGGCAGCTTGTCGCCACCGACACCGGTCGCCAGAATGCCGAAGCCGGGCGCTGTGCCACGCTGGTCATAAGTGTAGTGACTGGCATCGATCTCGATGACCGTCTTGTCGTCCAGATGGATGTCGAAATCGCCGCTGACCATTTCACGGCGTATCGAGCTGCCCTGCGTATAGGCCGTGCCATCGGCGTGCAGCATGTTCAGGCGGTAGCCGAACCAGCCATTATTGCCGAGGCGACCGGAAATATCGCCATTGACGGTTGGTGTGCCGACGGAATCCACGCCGACGGAGAGGCGTTCGGTGCGCCGGTCAGTCGGGCGTTTCAGGGTATATTCGAAGACGCCGGCCGGGTTCTGGGGTCCGTACATCGCGCCTGCGAGACCGTTCAGAACCTGCAGGTTATCCACCCACTCCGCTGGGTACGGTGTGGTGGAGACCACGTTCAGTCCGTCCAGACGGGAGTTGGAAATGACATCAGCCTCGAACCCGCGTGACTGCGGACGGGATGTGTTGGGATCGCCGCGGACTTCCAGCTGCACGGAAGGCAGATACTGAGCCAGATCGTTGAGGTTGCGGATCTGCTGATTGACGATGACGTCGTGCGTAACGCCCATGACGGAGTAAGGCGTGTTCAGCGTGTCCCGATTGCCCAGCGGTCCAAGATAGACAGTCTTGTTCATGTATTTGGCGCCAGTGCCATCGGCTGCATGATGACCATGAATGGTCAGCGTTTCGCCATTGGAGCCATCCAGTATTCCGGCAATGGGAGCGGCTCTGGTCGGCGACGGGCTGGTCTTTGTCCTGTTGTCCGCTGCCCTGATCGCTACCGGTTTGCTGACGACTGGCTGAGGCGCGGCGGTTTTGGCCGCCGGCTGTACGTCTGTCTGGCCCGGCTGTGATGAAACAGGCGGGGAGGCCAGAGCGGACGTTGTCAGCAGAGCAGATGCAAACGTTCCGACAATGAAAGCAGTAGGGAAACGGCAGGACATGGGGCAGGTGCGTCCGGAATATGAACAGGGGAATACGGTGTCGGCCCCTTATTCCCTTCTTGCGACCGCATTGTCTATATATCGTGGTAGCGAGTCATGCTGTTGATGGACGATTGTTAATTAGTGTTGCCGGAATAATACAGGTTCGAATCATGTTCGATGATCTTCACATCGGGATGTGAAACTCGTTTGTAAATATCATGATGAAGTCAGCATTATCCGTGATCGCCTCTTTTTTCTGACTCTGTTGTCATCGGTGCGGGACCAAATGGAGGGGCGAAACGTCTGGTATCCTTCACGGTGAAGGAGCGCCTGGAACCGGTTATCAATGGCGGCGGCAGGTCCGACTGAAGCAGTGTAATGGGAGCGTTTTTTTTTGGTATTTATTGTATGGTATTTCTTATTTTTGTTGCAAATATATGTATTTTTAGGTGAATTATTCTTTATTTAGGTGGAAATAGTTAGATATTTTCTATTATGTAATTGTGTTTTCCATTTGAGTTCATGGTGACGCAACCCGGCAGGCGATCACGCCTTACAGTAACAGCAGCATCAGGTTCGCCATCTCGTCCAGTCGGGCTTTATCGCGTTCCCAGTCCAGCGTGATGCGTCCGAAAGGCTGCCGGAACGCTGTCTCGTAAGTGTGCTTTTTCTGGTGGTTCCTCTCGATAAGCCGTTTATTCCACTGGGCCGCAGTACCTGCGGTTTCAGAGAAGGAATCTCCGTAACCACGGCGCTGACGGCAGCAGCGCATCCAGACGACTGCGGAAAACGCTCTGCGCCAGTGTAAAATACCAGAGGCCCTGCAGCATCTGCCAGATCCAGATCGGCATCAGATGTGTCGTCAGGGACAACGATCCATCTCTTGATCCGCAGTGTTGTGACGGAACAGCAGGCTCGTTTCGTCATGCTTCAGTCGTGCAATGAAGCAGCGGGCCAACCGCATGATCTGCCCGGTAATCGCCCATAGCCTAACAGGCTCTAAAGTTATCCCGGAGGCCGTCTCTTTTTTAAGCCGACCCTCTCTCGGCCTTATACGATCGTTAAGAAGTGCGTGCGACAGTCCTGAGAAAGTTGATGTGCCCTTTAGCGGAATGATTTGTTCATGGAACGGCTGTTTACATTTCTTCTCAGTGAGCAGCACGTTCGTTCGCATATGACGGTGATACTGCAGGCGTTTCTTTTTGCGGCGCTGGCGATCTTCTTTCTTTCCAGAAAAACATGGCCATCTGTCGTTCGGATACTGCTGTTCTCGTTGGTTATTTCTGTCGCGGATCTGGCGATTTTCTTTGATACATTCTGGTCGACCTATCCCAATCTGCTCTGGAATTTTCCTCATCCCGCGACTGAAATCACAGGGCTGCTGACTTTTGTTTTCGCCGTTGGCGCCGCCTATTTTTATCTGGAGGTCAGGCGCTCCATTAAAACAGCCATCATGTCCGGCGCCCTGCTTGCGTTTGGTATGGCCTTTTCGGCTTTTGATATTCTGGTGGCGACGGTCAGCCCCGCTACACTGGCGTATGATCTTTCCGCAGTGATGAGCGTCCTGGTTGTGGGCGCGACCCTGTGCGCCTTTGCCTTCTGGGAGCTGGGCAACCCTCTGGCGACTCGTCCCCGGCTTGTCACCAGTATTCTTCTGGCGCTCACTCTGGCGCTGGTGCCGCTTGGCTCGATGGGGTCCATCCTGCCATTCGATCAGTGGCTCACGGTTATCCAGACACCGGATAGCGCCCTCTTTTCTCCCTTGTCCGTCATGTGTCTGTCGGGCGGTCTGGCGATGGTGTTCCTTCTCTGTATCGCCTCCCTGCTGGATATCCGCGTTGCGACATCCCAGCAGCGGGAAGGAGAGAGGGTGCGCCATCTTGCTGACGGCACTTTCGAAGGCATTCTGATCAGTCGTGACAATGTGGTGATGGACGCCAATCAGAGCATTCTTGAAATGACCGGGCTGGATCTGAATGACATCAAGCTTCTGAAGGTGCCTGATCTGTTTGCGGGCGGTTTTGGGGAGAAAAAGGATACGGCTTCCGCGCTGGCGGACCGGGTGGGAGCGCCTGAGCAGCTTGAACTTCTGGGGCCTGCGGGACGACGCATTCCCGTGGAAGTGCTGTCCCGCGAAGTGCCTTACGTCGATGGGCAGGCCACGGTCGTCGCCATCCGTGACGTGACGGAACGCAAGGCGGCGGAAGATTACATCCGCTATCTTGCGATGCATGACACGCTGACATCTCTCCCCAATCGTCGGGGGCTGGAGAATGTGCTGGGGCAGGTCATTGAGCAGGCTCTCAGGAATGGCGCGGAGGCGGCAGTGCTCGGGCTGGATCTCGATGGGTTCAAGGCCGTCAACGATTCTCTGGGGCACCACGCAGGTGATATGCTTCTCAAGGAAGTGGCCGTCCGCTTTCAGGCACAGCTGCGGGATGCAGATTACCTCGCCCGACTGGGTGGCGATGAATTCGTGATCGTCCTGCGTTCGGTGGCTAGTGTGGATGACGCCATCCAGCTGGCGAAAAGACTGATTGCCTGTCTGTGGCAGCCTTTCACGCTGGCCGGGCACGATGTTTATGTCGGAGTCAGTATCGGTGTCGCTCTGTGTCCACGCGACGGTGAGACCGCCCAGATGGTTCTGAAAAATGCTGATATCGCCATGTATCAGGCGAAAATAAAAGGAAAAGGGCAGGTTTACGAATTTCAGGCGGGCATGGAAACGGCCGTTCGGGAGCGGCACGATCTTGAGCTTGATCTGCGCGCGGCGCTGGGACGGCATGAACTGCAGATCTATTATCAGCCGCTGTTCGATGTTTCCGGGAATATTACGGGTTTTGAGGCGCTGGCGCGCTGGCCTCATCCGGAGCGCGGGATGATCCCGCCCGATCGCTTCATTCCTCTGGCTGAGGAAACGGGGCTGATCGTGCCGCTGGGAGAGTGGGTGCTGAAGACCGCCTGCACGGTAGCAGCCGGGTGGCAGTCGGATATCAGCATTGCCGTCAATCTTTCTCCCACCCAGTTCCAGCGTGTCGATCTGGTCAATGTCGTCATGAGAACCCTGGAAGAAACAGGGCTGGAGCCTGCCCGTCTTGAGCTTGAAGTGACCGAAACGCTGCTGATGGAGGACGTGCCCAAGGCGCTGGCGCTGGTCAGGGATCTGCGGGCGCTCGGCGTCCGTGTGGCTCTGGATGATTTTGGAACCGGCTATTCAAGCCTTGCCTACCTTCACAATTTCCCCTTCGACAAGGTGAAAGTGGACCGGTCGTTCATCAACAAGATCACCAATGATCCCAATGCCTGGACGATTGTGGAATCCATCATCGTGATGAGTCACAAGCTCAAGCTGCGGGTGACGGCGGAAGGTATCGAGACCGGCGCGCAACTCTCCATGCTGACAGAGCATGGATGTGATGAAATGCAGGGCTTTCTTCTTGGTCGTCCCATGCCGGAAATTCAGGCCTCCAGACTGATTGCCTCTCTTGGCGATCTGCGGGACGCCAGCTGAAAGTCTTCTGGAGCCGCAGGGCGTGTCCGGATATGCGCAGCGGAGCATCGCGGGATGGACAGAAACAGAGGGAACCAATAGCGTTTCTGGCCTTCCTCCTGTATCAGTAGCGCCCATGACTGAAAACCGTACCGCCTCCCTGCATCGCGTAACAGCCGAGACCGACATCCGTGTCGCCGTCAATCTGGACGGCAGGGGTGAAGCCTCGATCAGCAGCGGCATCGGTTTTTTTGACCATATGCTGACGGCGCTGGCGCGTCATGGCATGCTGGATATCGAGGTCGCTGCCAAAGGTGATCTGGAGGTGGACTTTCATCATACGGTGGAAGACGTCGGCATCGCGCTTGGTCAGGCCGTGCGGCAGGCGCTTGGCGACAAGCGCGGCGTGCGCCGGTTCGGTCACGCGCTGGTGCCTCTGGACGAAGCCCTGTCCGAAGTGGTGGTGGATCTGTCCGGACGACCGTTTCTGGCCTGGTCAGTCGTCTTTCCGACGGAAAAGATCGGGGTCATGGACACGGAGCTGTTCGAAGAGTTTTTCCGGGCGTTCGCCATGGCCAGCATGATCACGCTCCATGTGACCCAGAAAACGGGACGCAACAGTCATCATATCGCCGAAAGCGCCTACAAGGCGACGGCGCGGGCGCTTCGGATGGCGGTTGAATTTGACGAGCGGGCGGCGGGCGTCATTCCGTCCACCAAGGGGGTCCTGTGAAGGCTTTTTCAGTCTGGCTGCCCGGAGAAGGCATTGCCCCGAAACGGAAAAAGGACGCGCTGCCCGTGCTGGTGCAGCAGACCTTCCGGTGGAATGTGCTGTTTCTGGGAGGCATCGCCCTGATGTGGTCCGGTGCCTGGATCTCAGGCAGCCTTTTTCTTTCGGCGTCCATCATTCTGACCGCTCTGCTGGGGAAGCTGTGGATCGTGCCCGCTCTGATGCTCGCCGCCCGTTTTGCGCTTGCGGCGTTCAGCGCGGAGCTGATGGAATGGGAGCTTCGGCTTAAGGGATACAGGGAAGCTGGCACGGTTGTCGGACCGGATCAGGCGTCGGCGCTGCTGCGTTATATGGACCGGGCCATAGGGCAGACTGCGTTGCCTCCGGTTTCAGATGATCATATTCCCGACCCGTTTGCGACCGCTTTCGCTGGAAGGGGCTGATCGTGCTGAAAGGTCATCAGTCTGTTGTCGTCATCGATTATGACGGCGGCAATCTGGCATCGGCGGCGCGTGCTCTTGAAGAAGCCGCCCGCCTCTCCGGGGTGTCGGCGACCGTCGTGATCACCAACGATCCCGGACAGGTTCTGGAAGCCGACCGGATCGTGCTGCCGGGGCAGGGCGCGTTCGCGGATTGCGCCAGAGGACTGGCCGCGGTCGACGGGCTCCGATCCGCTCTGGATACGGCTGTGAATAACGGAACGCCGTTCCTTGGAATCTGCGTCGGCATGCAGTTGATGGCGGAGCGCGGTCTTGAGCATGGTGTAACGGACGGGCTGGGCTGGATCGGTGGAGAGATTGCGCCGATGGAAGCGCAGGGTCTGCGTCTGCCCCAGATGGGCTGGAACGAACTGACCTTTTCCCGTCCGCATCCGCTGACGGAGGGGCTGGGTGACAGGCCGCACGGGTATTTCGTTCATTCCTATGCGTTGACAGGCGCACGCGAGGAAGAACTGCTGGCGACGACCGATTACGGCGGCGCGGTTCCGGCGATCGTGGCGCGCGGCAACAGAGCCGGCACGCAGTTTCATGTCGAGAAAAGCCAGACGGTCGGATTGCGTATTCTGGCTAATTTCCTGCACTGGACGCCGGATGGAGCGCTCTGATGAGCGGTGAAACAGGCACACCCGGACTGACGGCCGAGCGCGTTCAGGCGTTGAACGAGGATGACCTGCAGGCGCTATGTGAATGCGTCGATGCATCCATCCTTGAGGGAGGCGGGTTCGCCTGGGTCCGACCGCAGGGACGTTCAGTTCTGGAGCGCTATTTCCGGGGTATCCTGCTGGTGCCGGAACGGCTGCTGTTCGTGGCGCGGCAGGACGGAATCATCGTGGGATCGGCGCAGCTGGTCCGACCCTCCCGCAGCAATGAGGCGCAGGCGATGAACGCCAGCGTCACACAGTTTCACATCGCGCCTTATGCGCGTGGCACTGGTCTCGGGCGCATTCTGCTTGAGGAAATCATCAGCGGCGCCCGTGCGATGGGATATCAGTTCCTCAATCTGGATGTGCGGGAATCCCAGAAGCGTGCGATCGCGCTTTTCCGGAGCCTCGGGTTTGAGAAATGGGGAACAAATCCCTATTACGCGCTGGGTGAAGGCCAGATGCTGCGGGGGCATTATTTCGTAAAGCGCCTTCAGGAAAACAGCCGTCTCCTGCAAAACGGAGCGTCTTCTGAAACCGATCATGGAAAGTCTGCCGAAATGACCGCCCGTCCTCTTACCCTTTATCCTGCGATCGATCTCAAGGACGGCGCCTGTGTGCGTCTGCGCCGGGGCGAGATGGATGATGCAACGGTCTATTCGGACGATCCGGGCGCGCAGGCGCGGGCCTGGTGTGCGGCGGGCTTCCACTGGCTGCATGTCGTGGATCTGAATGGAGCCTTTGCAGGCCGCTCCGCCAACAGTGAAGCCGTGAAGCAGATTGTGGCGAACGCGAAGGTGCCGGTGCAGCTCGGCGGCGGCCTGCGCGATCTGGCCGGGATAGAAGGCTGGCTGGAAGCCGGGATTTCCCGCGTGATCCTCGGGTCTGTGGCCGTGAAGAACCCGGAACTGGTGAAGGAGGCCTGCCGTCTGTTCCCCGGACGGATTGTGGCTGGCATCGATGCGCGGATGGGGCTTGTTGCGACGGAAGGCTGGGCCGAGGTGTCCGACATGCAGGCGACGGATCTCGGCCTGCGGATGCAGGACGCAGGCGTGGCGGCGATCATTTTTACCGAGATTACCCGTGATGGCATGTTGCAGGGACTGGACCTCGAACAGACGGCGGAACTGGCCCGCACGGTCTCCGTTCCCGTGATCGCCAGCGGCGGCGTCGGTTCGCTCGATGATCTGGCGGCGCTGCGGCGCGTTGCGGCTGACGCGCCGGGGATCGAGGGCGTGATTGTCGGACGGGCTCTGTATGACGGCCGTATTTCTCCAGCGGATGCGCTGAGAGTTCTGTCCTGATGCTGAAACTGCGCGTCATCCCCTGTCTGGACGTGAAGAACGGTCGCGTGGTGAAAGGCGTCAACTTCGTCTCGCTCCGCGATGCTGGCGATCCTGTCGAGCAGGCCGCCGTCTATGACGCGGCTGGCGCGGACGAACTGACCTTTCTCGACATCACTGCCAGCCATGAAGACCGGGACACCATTCTGGACGTGGTCAGTCGTACGGCCGAGCGCATTTTCCTGCCGCTGACGGTGGGGGGAGGCGTACGCACGACGGGCGACATGCGTCGGCTGCTGCTGGCGGGCGCGGACAAATGCGCGATGAACTCGGCGGCGGTGAAACGTCCTGAGCTGATCAACGAGGCCGCCAACAAATTTGGCAGCCAGTGCGTTGTTGTTGGCGTCGATGCGCGTTCGGAGGGCAAGGGTGGCTGGGAAGTCTACACTCACGGCGGTCGCACGCCGACCGGCATTGATGTTGTGGACTGGTGCAGGGATGTCGCGGCGCGTGGGGCTGGTGAAATCCTGCTGACCTCGATGGACCGTGACGGCACGCGGTCCGGCTTCGATCTCGATCTGCTGCGGGCTGTGAATGCGGCTGTGCGGCTGCCGGTGGTGGCGTCCGGCGGCGTCGGCGCTCTTGAACATTTCGTGGAAGGGGCGCGGGCCGGCGCAACGGGTTTGCTGGCAGCCAGCGTCTTTCATTTCGGGCAATTCACCGTTCCACAGGTGAAGCAGGCTCTGGCGGATGCCGGATTGCCTGTCCGTCCACCTCTTGAAACACTCGATTTCGCCTACTGACCGGGAAGACCATGGCAAAGACACCGACCAAGAAAAATGTGACCAAAGAGTCGACTGCGAAGAAACAGAGGACGAGTAGCAAGTCTGGTACGACCCAGAAAAAAGCAGGTGCGGCTGTGTCTTCTCAGGCAGACCTGAAAAAATTATCCAAAAGCCTGAATGCTGATCCGGCTTCTTTTCCGAAGCCGGATAGCGGACAGATTGATGCTTCTGTCCTCGACAGGCTTTTTGATGTGGTTCTCAGCCGTCGTGGCATTGACCCTTCGACAAGTCATTCCGCCCGTCTGCTGTCACGCGGCACGAGCAAGGTGGCGCAGAAGTTTGGCGAAGAAGCCGTCGAATGTCTGATCGAGGCCGTCGCTGGACGCACGCAGGAACTGATCGGAGAGAGTGCGGACGTGCTCTATCATCTGATTGTCATGTGGGTTGACGCTGGCGTGACGCCTGCCGAGGTCTGGGCAGAATTACAGCGTCGTGAAGGCACGAGCGGCATCGCGGAAAAGGCGTCCCGTCCGCGTCAGTGATGGACACGAACCTGTCTGGCATAAGGAGATTCACATGGCGGTAAGCGGCATCGGGAAATATGACCCCGACAATATCTTCGCGAAAATCCTGCGCGGGGAAATCCCCTGCAAAAAGGTGTTCGAGGACGATATGGTTCTCGCCTTTCATGACATTGCGCCGAAAGCGCCGGTGCATGTGCTGGTGATTCCGAAGGGGCCTTACATTTCGTTCGCTGATTTCAGTCAGCGCGCCAGTGACAAGGAAATTGTCGCGTTCAACCGGGCTGTTGGCGATATTGCCCGCACGTTTGATCTGGATGCGCCGGGCTACCGTCTGATCGGCAATGTCGGTGAGAATGCCGGTCAGGAAGTGCCGCATTTCCATGTGCATCTTCTGGGTGGTCGTCCTCTGGGGCCCATGCTGGCCGAGTAATCGGCCTTCATTCCTGTTCAGAGAGATCATGTGGGCAGGGAAACTGCCCTGCTCATAAGATTCTTCTGTAAATCACAAAGCTTTAAAAACAGCATCCGCAAGCGGCGACAGCCCGGCGGCCAGTTCCACAGAGCGTCGACGGGCTGCGTGGTCGTAGAGTGGAAAGGCCATCATCAGCTCATCGGGACGATGACTCTGGAGGAACTCCCTCAGACGCGGCAGAACCGTTTCCGGTGAGCCTGCAAAAGTGCAGGACAATGTGTGCTGAAGCATGGCCAGTTCCTGAGAAGGCAGCTTGGTTTTCAATCCGGCATCCGGTGGCGGGAAAGTGGAAGGGTGGCCGCGTCGTAGCGCCAGAAAATACTGATGCAGGGATGTAACCAGCACGTTTGCCTCCGCAGCGTCGTCGGCCAACACCATGTTGACGGTCAGCATGACATGAGGGCTGGCGCAACGGTCCGACGGTTCGAAACGGTGCCGGTAGAGCGCGATGGCTTCTTCCATCTGACCGGGCGCGAAGTGCGAAGCAAAGGCGTAAGGCAGGCCCAGTCTGGCCGCGAGAACGGCTGAAAACAGCGACGAGCCCAGAATCCAGACGGGCACACGCAGGCCGCATCCGGGAATGGCGCGTATGGCGTGGGGAACGCTGTCTGCCGGTTCGAAATAATGCAGCAGTTCCACGACATCTTCGGGAAAGCGGTCCGGCGCGTGCGGGTCTCTGCGCAGCGCCATGGCCGTGCGCTGGTCCGCGCCGGGCGCACGACCCAGGCCGAGATCAATCCGGCCGGGAAACAGCGTTTCGAGCGTGCCGAACTGTTCCGCCACAATCAGCGGAGAATGGTTGGGCAGCATGATTCCGCCGGAACCGACCCGGATCTGTTTTGTCACCCCGGCGACCTGCCCGATGAGAATGGCGGTCGCGGCGGAGGCGATGCCGGGCATGGAGTGGTGTTCGGCCAGCCAGTAACGCCTGAACTCCAGTGCGTCAGCCAGTTGAGCAAGGTCCATGGTGTTGCGATAGGCGTCGGCTGGCGTCGCGCCCTGCGTGATGAGGGACAGGTCGAGAACTGAGAAAGGAATCATGATTCCTCCTGACTGTTCGGATGCGGTGGCTCAATGTCCTGCCGGGCTGACCCTATTCGAACGTCACGCCCGTCAGGCGCTCGGAAACTTCCCACAAACGGCGGGCAACGCGGGGATCGTTCGCAGACGGCGGAACGATGGCCAGTTCTGACTTTCCCGTGCGTTCGCCTGCGCCATCCGGACCGTAATAGCATCCGTCATGGGCCAGCGGTGAGGCTGCGGCATACAGGAACGGTTCAGCCCCACTGGCGGCAGACTGCCCGAACCAGCGAAAGGCGACCTTCGCGCCCGTCTCCATGACCCATGAAGGCAGGCTCTGCTTTCCCGAGCCGGGGCCGTTCACGACAAGCTGCGTCTGGGACCAGCCGGGATGGGCGATGCGGGAATGCAGGTTCCAGCCCGACGCTCTGGACCGACGGGCCAGTTCCTGACCGAACAGCAGATTGGCCAGCTTGCTCTGACGATAGGCGTCAAAAGGAGAATAACGATGGCGGGACTGGAGGTCGTCAAAATGGATGCGGGCTTTCCATGCCGCCAGACTGGCCACGGCAACCATCACGCCGCCTTCTCTGGGAGACGCCTCCAGCAATGGTTTCAGGCGGCCAGTCAGGGCGAAATGACCGAGATGGTTCACGCCGAACTGCATTTCGAACCCATCCGCCGTTTCCCGTCTGACAGGGGGGGCCATGACCCCGGCATTGTTGACCAGAATGTCGAGAGCCGTGAGCCGGTCGCGCAGGTCGTTGGTGAACCGCTCAATGGAAGCAAGCGACGCCAGATCAAGCTGCGCGGTCTCGGCGCTCGCATCCGGCACGCGCTTTCGCAGGGTGGCCAGAGCGGCAGCGTTGCGCTCCTCGGACCGGGAGGCGAGAATGACCCTGGCCCCAAGGCTCGCCAGTCCGCAGGCTGTCTCCAGTCCCAGGCCGCTGTTTGCGCCCGTCACCACCGCCGTGCGTCCGTCCAGACGGTTCAGCGTGTTGAGAAAAGCCGTGTGCCGCTCCAGTCTGTCATTTGTCATTCTGCTGCTCACCGTCATGTACCAGTTCCTTTTCCATACCGAAGGTGAGTTCCCGGTCTTCTTTTGCGGCTTCCATGGCCTGTGCGATCAGACGCTGTTCATTTTTCTTGAGAAAAAGGAACACGCTCACAGCGACCAGTGCGGTCAGGCCGGCAATGCCCCAGGCGACAGGTCCGGAAACCTTCATGGCTTCATGCCCGAGATAGTACGCCCCGAGCGAGTAGCCTCCCGCCCAGCACAGACCTCCGAGTGCATTATGCAGAAGAAACGTATGCCAGGGCATCCGGTTCGCTCCGGCCAGCAGGGCGATGAAAACGCGCAGCAGGGCGATGAACCGTCCAAAAAACACGACCGTGCCGCCATGCTGGCGAAAAATATATCGACCCAGCAGGATGCGATCCGCTGAAAGGCCAATATATTTTCCGTAACGATGCAGGAAACGGAAACCGACTTCCTTGCCGATCAGATAGCCGAGGTTATCGCCCATGATTGCGCCGCTCACTCCGGCGATCACGATTCCCCAGATGCTGAGGCTGTGCGTGGTCGCGCTGAGCAGGGACGCCGTGATGAGCAGACTTTCCGCCGGCAGGGGCAATCCCATGCTTTCCAGCATGACGACCACGCCGATGACGCCGTAACCATAATGGGACAGCAGCGTGTCAAGATAATGTAACAGGGCGAAACATCCCGGGAGCTTGCAGAAACGCATCAGGAACCGTCTGGACAGGCTCCTGTCAACCCTGCACATCAGTATCTGCCGATACGTCTTTGCTCCATGGAGGTTTCATGAACCGTCAGCCAGCCCCGTGCGGAACATGGCGCTCGCCTGTGACGGCATCGCTCACCGCAGGCAAAACCGTGACCCTGTCCAGCGTCGCCGTGAGCGGTGACACCGTGCTGTGGCTCGAGAGGCGACCCTCCGAAAAAGGGCGCACGGCTCTGGTCGCCTGGCGTGAGGGAGCGGAGCCACGCGATGTGACGCCACACGATGTCGATGTGGCGACCAGAGTCCATGAATATGGTGGCGGAGCCTTTGCCGTGGCCGGTCGCGCCATCGTGTTCAGCAATCGGCGCGACGGCGGCGTCTATCTACTGGATCTTGATGGTGCTGCGGAGCCGCGCCGCCTCGCGCTCGCCGAGGGGATGCGTTACGCCAGTTTCGCCTTCGCCCCGGACGGACAGTGCGTTTACGCTGTCCGGGAAGATCATCGTGGCGAGGGAGAACCGCTAGACACGCTGGTGGCCATTTCTCTGCACGATGCTCCTGAAACCATCATCGCGCAGGGTGCGGATTTTTATTCCACGCCGACACCCTCGCCGGACGGCACGCATCTTGCGTGGATCGAGTGGGATCACCCGGCGATGCCCTGGACTAGCTCGCGGCTGTGCGTCATGCGGCTGGATGACCCACATTCCAGAAAGGTTCTTGCTGGCGGGAACGCCTCTGCAACCGGGAAACCGGAGTCTCTCACGGAGCCGCAGTGGGCTGATGAGCAGACCCTGTTCGCCATTTCCGATCGAGGCGGCTGGTGGACGCTGTGGCGCTTCGTTCTTGCTGGTGGAGTGGCTCAGCCTGTCTGTGAGGTCGAGGCTGAGATCGGGCAGCCTCACTGGGTTTTCGGACAACGCAGTTACAGCCTGCTGCCGGATGGACGTATCCTCGCTCTGGCGGTGAAGGCCGGGCAGACACAGATGCTGATGCTGACACCGGGAGATGCTTCCGGTTACGATGTCACGCCTGTCACGATGGGACTGCCGGAACAATGTCCGCTTCCATTCGGAGATCGGTTTGCGTGGCTGGATGGTTCGTCGGATCGGGCCGCTTCGGTTGTTGTAGGAGCGCCGGGACAGACGCCTCGTGTGTTGCGCGCCGCTACGAGCCTGCCGTTCGGAAAAGACGATATCGCTTTGCCGGAAAGCGTGGAGTTTCCGCTCGCCGATGGCGCCGAGGGACAGGCGTTCTTCTATCCGCCCACCAGCGCGCAGTATTGCGTGCCGGAGGGAGAACTGCCGCCGATGATCGTGACTGCGCATGGTGGACCGACTGCCCGTGCGTCTGAAGGGTTTTCGTTCAAGGTGCAGTGGTGGACCAGTCGCGGTTTTGCCGTGCTGGATGTGAACTATAGCGGTTCGACCGGTTTCGGGCGCGCCTATCGTGAGCGGCTGGATGGTCAGTGGGGCGTGCGGGATGTGGAAGACTGCATCGCGGCGGCTTCGTCTATGGCGGCGAGTGGCCGGATTGATCCGAAACGGATTGTCATTCGTGGCTCCAGCGCGGGCGGACTGACCGTGCTGTCGGCGCTTGCCAGTTCTGATATCTTTGCAGCAGGCACCAGCCTTTACGGTGTGACGGACCTGCGCACGCTGGCGGAGGAGACGCACAAGTTCGAGGCACGTTATCTCGACAGTCTTGTCGGGCCGTGGCCGGAGGCCGAAGCGGTCTATCGGGCGCGTTCACCGCTTTTCATGGCGGACCGAATTCAGGTGCCTGTACTCTTCCTGCAAGGTCTGGATGATGCGGTCGTGCCGCCTGAACAGGCCCGTTCGATGGTGGCTGCGCTGAAGCAGAACGGCATTGCCTGTCCGCTGGTGGAATTTGTGGGGGAAGGGCATGGTTTTCGCGGCGAAGATACGTTGCGTCGCGCTTTCCAGATTGAACTGGCTTTTTATGGGCGGGTGTTTGGGTTTGACCCTGCGGATGTCCATCTGCCGGAAGAGGATGAAGCGGTGCTGGACGGGGCGTTCGGGTCCTGAACTGAACAATCGGCGGTTTGTGCTGCGCTGTTCTGAATTGTCACGGAGAAGCTGCTTCCTGTCAGCTTTTCCGGTCTTTCTTCTTGTCCGATTTACTGCATGTGAACTGTCTGGTCCCTGAGTCTGGGAATGCGGTCGGCTGCCCGGAGCATGACGTATTTTGTTGTTTATTTGATATGTATTGTCACAATAGACATATTTTGTCGTGATTTGGATGCGTTTTGTTGTTGTGTGAGAAATATAACGTCTTTTTGTTGAATATAAATTTACGCATGAGATTGTTTTTCTGAAAAAATGAAGTGTATTATTTGATATAATATTTACAAGTATATGGACTGATTGGTCATGCTGTTTGATGGGTCAGATCTTGCTGTTCACCATACTCCGGGTGAAACACCTTATCTGCTTGTGGTGTTCGGCCCGGCAGGCGTGACGAATACTGCTACCCACGATTATTTCGGCAGAGCCGTCTCGGAAAAGAAGCGTATTGAGACAATCGGTTTCGCCGCCAAAATCGATAACTGGTACATGACGCCGGAAGTGGATGAGGCCATCGCAATCATCCAGCCTATTCTTGACCGTTTTGAAAAAATTATTGTCCTTGGCATGTCGATGGGCGCTCATACGGCCATCAAAAAGGCCCGCAGGCTCAGGGCTCATGCGGTTCTGGCGATGTCTCCCAAATTTTCGCTGGATCCCGAGGAATGTAACGTCCCCCAACGCTATCTGGACGAGAATTTCAGACCCCATATGCGCGGCATGGGCATCAAGCCGGAAGATGAGTGCCGGAACATCATCGTTGCATGGGATCCGGCGGAGAGCACGGACGAGGAACATGCGCAGCTCATCCTTACGGCGCTCCCGTCCGCCACGCCGGTCCGAATGTTCTATGCGGGCCACCTTGTCTGCGTGTCGATCGCCGGATCAGACACGATGAAGAGCGTGATCGATACGCTCGCGGAAGATACACCCGCTGCGACAGCTACGTTGCTCTCACGGATACGCCGGTCTCACCCGAGCAATATCGCCTCCCGGCTACATCGCTGTGTCCGCAAGCATCCGCTGCTCTGTTATCGCATGATCGTTTCGCCACAGATTGACAGGCACAAACGCGTTGGTGAAATTTATCATAATCATGGGGCCAATGGCATTCTGTATTTCATGCTGGCCGTCCGTGGTTACGCCGATGAAGCGGTCAGTCTGGCAAGCAAACTCACGAATTTTCTGAAACACCGGACAATCTCTCCTGAGGCAGGAGGGGATGCGCCTCTTCCGGTCGCGCTGCATACAGGAGATTTTCAACTCGTCACCGATCATGGCTATCTGTTCGCATGGGATATGCAGAACCGGAATTTTCATGGCTCCCGGGCTTTCTGGTCCGATAACGGACTGTTGCCGGTGATCGCACGACGACAAGCCCACGGGTTTGGGATTTATGTCCGAATCGACGGCAGACTGGAGCCTCTGGTTTTACGGAATGGTGCAGTCATGCTCGGGGCGGTGGCGCCTGACGGAGAGCGATTTACGGTCGATCCTTCCGGCAGCAAGGTCGGTCCTGGGGAGAAATGGTCTTGTTCCGGCCTGTCCGTGACCATCTCGTCCAGCCGTGGTTTTCTTCTCGCCACGCCGCAGCGGAGCATCGCGCTTGATTCACCCAACAAGGGCGCGTGGGAATGTCTGGCGTTATTGCCGGTCAATTCCTGACGAAGCGCAGTTTTGCTGGTCATTATCCTCGGTGGAGAACATGCCTGTCCGATGTCCCGTTGGCAGGCTCATTGCCAATAAGTCGTTCAGACAGGTCGCTGGCCACACAATAACTGATGAGGCAGTCATACAGCGTAAAAAGCACCTTGCCCCCTGAACTCATGAGCGGCACCCTGCACGCGTCTGGATCAAACAGAAGCAAGGGACATCATCATGAGTGACACTCCGGAAGCCCGCCTCGCCGCGCTCGGCATCGAACTTCCCACGCCTGCCGCTCCGGTTGCGAACTATGTCGCCACTGTGCGCACGGGCTCGTTGGTTGTCGTGTCCGGTCAGTTGCCATTGAAGGACGGCAAACTGCTCGCCACAGGCAAGCTTGGCACCGCCGTTTCTCTGGATGTTGGTACGGAAGCGGCAAAATATTGCCTGATCAATGTGTTGGCGCAGCTCAAGGCGGAAATCGGCGATCTGTCGAAAGTGAAGCGCGTTGTGCGTCTGGGTGGCTTCATCTCCTGTGCTCCCGAGTTTACGGCGCATGCAGGCGTCATGAACGGGGCGTCCGATCTGGCGGTGGCCGTGTTCGGTGACGCCGGACGTCATGCACGTTCAACGGTCGGCGTGCCGTCCCTGCCGCTGGATGCGCCGGTAGAAGTCGAAGGACTGTTCGAGGTCGGCTGATGTCTGGATGGACGGTTTCCCTGCATGACCGGATTGCGGCCATTCCCGCTGAAGAGTGGGACGTCTGCGCTGGAGAGGGGAATCCGTTCGTCAGCCATGCCTTCCTGTCAGCCGTGGAGGATAGTGGTTCGGCCACGCCCTCTACCGGCTGGCTGCCGCGCCATGTCGCTCTGAATGATGAGACCGGACGGCTGGTCGCCGTGGCTCCTGCCTATCTGAAGGCGCACTCCTATGGCGAGTATGTCTTCGATCATGGCTGGGCGCGGGCGTTCGAGGCAGCCGGAGGCAGCTACTATCCCAAGCTACAGGTCGCTGTTCCCTTTTCTCCGGTGCCCGGACCGCGACTTCTCGTCAAACCCGATGCGCTTGATGGAACAATGTCCGTGCTGGGACAGGCGCTTGTGCAGGTCTGTGGCGAGATGGATCTCTCGTCCGCGCATGTCACTTTCTGCACGGAAGCGGAGTACGAGACGCTCGGCGGGGGCGGCTGGTTGCAGCGTCTGGGACTGCAATATCACTGGCACAATCGCGGTTATCAGGATTTTGAGGGATTTCTCGAAGCGCTTTCATCGCGCAAGCGTAAGACGATCCGACGTGAAAGGCGGGACGCCAACGCATGCGGGCTGGTGTTTCGCACGGTGCGCGGCAGCGAGATCACTGAAGCATTGTGGGGTGCGTTTTTCGTTTTTTATCAGTCCACGGTGGATAAAAAATGGGGAAGCGCCTATCTGACCCGGGCGTTTTTCTCTCTCCTCTCAGAGCGTCTGGGCGATCGGGTCGTGCTCATGATTGCCGAGCATGAAGGGCAGCCGGTGGCGGGGGCGCTCAATCTGCTGGGCGCTGACACGCTCTATGGCCGTAACTGGGGATGTGTCGGAGAATGGCCCTTTCTGCATTTTGAGCTTTGCTATTATAGAGCAATAGATTTTGCGATTGAGAATGGTCTTTCGCGTGTGGAGGCTGGTGCGCAGGGCGAGCACAAGATCCAGCGTGGTTATGTGCCCAGCCTGACGCATTCCGTTCACCATATCCAGCATTCGGGTTTGCGACAGGCTGTCTCCGAGTTTCTGGAGGTCGAGCGCGCAGGCATGTTGGGCGAGATGGTCGCGCTCAGTGAACTGTCGCCCTACCGCGTCGAGAAAACGTGAAGAAAGAACGGGCGTTTCATGACCGACCATCCGTGAGTGTCGTCGTTATAAATCCTGTGTGACTGTGTTGTATCTTTTTATGCAGTCTGACTGATCAGGAAAATAGTGCGAAGGATGATGGACTGATGAAGCGTTTTTTGATGTCGCTGCCCGTTCTGGCTGGTGTTGCAGTGACTGCTGTTACGCCTGTGCACGCTCAGACAGCCAAAAGCGGATCAGCGGATATTCTTGTTAAATCCACGGCTTCCTGGAACGGAAAACCCTATGCGCCCTACGCAAGTGGTAAGCCGGAACTGACGGTTCTCAGATTGACGATTGCGCCAAAGGCAGCGCTTCCCTGGCATAAACATCCCTATCCGAATGCTGGATATGTGCTGGAGGGTGCTCTGACCATTCAGGACAAGGAAAGCGGCGCTCACAAGACTTTCCATGCCGGAGAAGCGTTTACCGAGTCCGTTGACGACGCGCATCGTGGTGTCGCCGGGGACGAAAAGACAGTCGTGCTGCTCGTCTATGCCGGTATCAAGGGCCAGCCCACGTCCGTGCCGCTGCCGGGACAGGAAAAGGAATACTGAGGACGAAAAAGTTTTGGATGCCGCCTTTTTACAAAGGCGGTAATGTCCAAAGTATTCAAGTGATTTTCAGAATTCAGTGGTGTTAAACAATACTCCTCAGAAGTTCATGAAGAACGACCCAATGCGGCATTAAGGTTCACTTCATTGACCAGAAGAGCCGTGCGGGTGTGGTCCAGATCTGTCCGGGTTTCATCACCGGACAGGATCGCCATCAGAAGGTCAGTTCTGGCGATATCTCCTTGGCGGTAACGATCCGTCAGCGCCACGATCCGTTCTTTCCTTTCGTTATTAACGGTCAGAAGACTTTCATATTTCTGCCGAAGAAACCGGCGGTTCGCCAGAAGATCCTCAATCTCTTTCCATGCATTGAGAACAGTAATCTGATACGCGATGCCAGCGCTGCGGGCCGCAGATTGCCGCAGTTCAAGCTGACGGGAAAGACGCCCACCGTTGAAAATAGGCAAGGTAAGTGATGGTCCGAACGATGTGTTGCGGGCATTCCAGCCCAGTTCGGCAACGGTCAGGGCATCAAGAGTGAATTGACCCGTCAGCATGAGTTTGGGATAGAAATCGGCCTTTGCGACGCCGATCAGGGCTGTTGCTGTGTGAAGACGTGCTTCAGTAGCACGGATGTCAGGACGGTTTCTCGCAATTTCAGAAGGAACGCCAGCAACCGTTTCCGGAATGACAAGATCCTGCACGGGAGCAGAGAAAGCCAGAGCCGGAAGATCTGCGTCCGGACGGCCAGCAACCAGAGTAGCCAGCGCCCGATGCAGTGAACCAAGTCTGGCCGTAAGGGCGTCCTTTTCGACAAGGGCCGTGTTCTGGGCGGTCAGTCTGTCATCCAGATCGACAGAAGCCAGAAGACCACGTTGTCTGACTGTCTGTGCAATGCTCAGAAGGGTATTGTTGGTTTCAAGGTTTTTTTCTGCTCTTGCTAAATCGTCTCTGGTGTTGCGCCACTGAAAATAGGTTCTCGCTATTTCTGATTCCACAGAAAGCCGAAGGGCATCGGCGTCAGCCTGGACCGCAGAATATTCGGCTTTAGCCGCTTCCCTCATGCGACGTTGACGTCCCCAGAGATCAAGCTCCCACGAGGCGACGCCGCCTATACTGTAATTTGAATATGCGACACCTTCCGGTTCTGATCCAAACTGTCGCGACTCAAGTCCCAGAAGGGATTGCAGCACCTGTCCTACGCCAGCCGTAGCCAGCCGTTCCCGGCTGAAACCTGCCTGTCCGTCCAGTGTGGGCATCCCCTCTGCAGAGACTGCTCCTCTTTGAAGACGCGCCGCTCTGATCCGTTCCAGAGACATGGCTATGTCCGGATTACCTTGGCCGGCCTGCACCATGAGGCTGTTCAGGGTCGGGTCATTGAATGATTTCCACCAACATTGGTCAGCGGATTTCGTATTTCGGGATTGATCGTCGTTTTGCCAGACACGCGGCAAATGCGGATCAGGAGGTGTAAAATCCGGTCCCATTGCGCAGCCGGAGAGCAGGCAGGCTGCCAGAACTAACAGCAATCGCATGTGATGAAATACTGTGATCTGGTCAGACATGGTGAAGATCCTGAATCTGACGGGAGGAACGATCAAAGAGGAGTGTATAAACAGCCGGCAGGGCGACCAGCGTGAGCACTGTTCCGCCTATCAGTCCTCCGATCATGACGATCGCCATGGGACCCCAGAAAACATTGAAACTCAAAGGTATAAACGCAAAGATTGCAGAAAGCGCCGTAAGAACGACAGGACGGGCGCGTGTCATGGTTGCTGCAATGACGGCTTCGTCAGCCGACATGCCAGCCTGATGGTTTGTCTGAATCTGATCGACCAGCAGAATTGTGTTGCGCATGATCATGCCCGCGAGTGCGATCAGACCGAGAAGCGCCACAAATCCAAAAGGAGCCTGAAAAGCGAGCAATGCTGCCACTGCGCCAACCAGTCCGAGTGGTGCTGAAGCAATAACCAGAAAAGCACGAGGTATATTCTGAAGCTGTAACATCAGCAGTAGAAGCATCAGACCGCCGGTCAGAGGCAGGAGTGTAAAGATTGCATCATTGGCTGTGTCAGAAAGCTCAGCATCTCCGCCGATTTCGATGCGATAACCGGCAGGCAGATTTTTGGTGAGAGTAGCGATATCAGCAGCAGCTTTCTGGACAACGCCGGCTGGCTGTACGCCAGAAATAACATCTGACTGGACTGTCAGACACAGTTCACCATTTCTCTGCCACAGAATGGGAAAGGCGCTTGTTGGACGGATGGTCCCCAACTGACCAAGCGGCATCATGCCGACACCGGTTCTGATTGGAATATCATTCCATTGGCCGGGATCATTCCGCAAGGGTGTTCCGGAACGGACGATGATCGGAATTCTTTTCTGTCCGCTCGGGATATTTCCAGCGATGGTTCCTGAAATGGCAGCCTGAAGCTGGGACGCAAGGCCATCCCGGTCTGTCTGAAAAAGCGCCAGCCTGTCCGGATCAGCATCAAAAGTGAGCGTGGGAGTCCGGCTGCCCCAATCTGACTGAACACCAACAGCTTGCTTTGTTCTGTTCAGGATGGCTGCCACGTCCTGCGCAATGGTGCGGAGTTGAGAGGGATCAGGACCGATGATCCGATACTGGACAGGAAAATCGGCAGTCGGTCCAAGAGATAAACGCTGAACATGCAGCTTTACGTCAGGAGGAACCGGAATTGCATTGATTGTTCTGATCAGATCCTCTCTCGCGTGAAGATCCTGTGCCACAAGAAGAAGGGTTGCGTGAGAAGCGCTTGGTGTGGCCGGGCCATAAGGCAGATAAAATCTGGGTGCGCCGTCACCAATATGGGTTTCCATATGACGGAGAGAAGAGTGGCCGATCAGGTTTTTCTCGAGATAGCCAGCCAGTTTGCTCGTCTGTTCGATCGACGTGCCGGCGCGCATGGCTACATCCACAATGAGTTCAGGACGGTCGGATTGTGGAAAGAACTGCTGGGCTCAGGACTCATAACCAGAACATGACGGTTGCAGCGAGGCAGATGGCGGAAAAGAAGA
>JAEIIF010050492.1:0-15823 GCA_018874455.1 Drosophila trapezifrons
TTTTATGAATTGCTTAACATTTAATGAAAATAGTAATAAACAATTATAAATAAATAATTTATTAAGATTTATAAATAAAATTGTTGTACGAAGAAAACATATTTAGGGTAAAAAGTAGGTTTTAATTAGGGAAGAAATTACTTTATAATTAATTTAGTTATACTTGTCCAAGGAAACAAAGTTTCTTTCTCTTAAATAAAATGGTACAAATAAATAAGATCACAAATATATAGACAAAAATTGTTTTCAGTGCAGTATGAGAGGGATAGAGAGACCAATATACTCACATATTTATATATTTGTGCCATTACAGCCCTCGTCGTTGTTGTACGAGTTTTGAGTTTTCCGAAATCATGAAAGGAGCAGATGTTAAATTTTTATACACAACGCAGCGACGCCGGCAGCACTGCTGCCTCTGCTGCTGCTGCATTGTGTGTGTGTGTGTGTGTGTGTTGTTGTGTTGTTCTTGTTGTTGCCTTTGTGCCTCATTCTGCAGCATGTAGCAGGCCATCTCTTTCACATCTCTGAGTTGCCAGGCAGCCGCCAAAGGTTGCCCTCTCTTTCTATTTGTTGGACTTGGCAGAAAATTTCAGCTGCTCGATTTTTACGGGGGTTTTCAGGGGGTTAAGGAGAAGAGACGAGGGGTTTTTGGTCAGCCAGGGGTTAAGCAGGAAAGGGGGGATCTGGACATTGGCCGTCCTTAGAGGAGCCTGTGGTTGTTTGTTGTAACTCGAAAGCTGAATGCTGCACTTTTTTAAAGCCAACTGGGGCTGGTTTGTATTTAAAAAAAGAAAAGTTTTATTATAAATTTTGTTGTGTCTATTAAATAATTTAATTAGTAATTTTTATAACATTTTATTGGCTTTTTTTAATGTAATTTTAAAGTGTAAATTTATTATTATTTTATTATAAACCTTTCTTTAATTTTTTAGGTATTGTATTTATTTAAGACTTAACTTCTTTAGTCCCTATAAGACAATAATAATATTATTTCCATTTATACTTACGTCTTTATAGATTTGAACATTATATTATCAACTTTTAGCCACTGAAACTTCAAAATTGTATAAATTTAATGAAGAAATCTATTCGGTAACCAATTCTTTTTATTATTACCTCTCAACCTTAAACTTTAATTGCAACAATTTCTCCTTTCTGCCTACCTTTTCCCTGTGTTGTTATTTTTTGTGATTTCTGTTTTGTGACTGCATTCTTACCTGATTTGTCAATGCCTTTTTACCTGGTTCCTCGCCTGCGTATTGGAACAATAGTTTTCCATTTCGTGATGCTAATCACTGCTAAAACTCTGCACAATACTGTGTTCTCTATCTCTCTTACTCTCGATCTCTCCTTCTCTCTTTCCCTCTCATATATATATATCCTTCGGCAGGACAAATTAACCCTCGACAGAGTCACGGGGTGTGAGTTGAGCCTCAATAGAGCTCGGTGGGTGGGTTCCGTCCCACTGTGCCAGTTTGAGTCGCTGGCAGCTGAATTTCCACAACAGGTACAAAGCCCAGGACACGGGACCAGGACGAGGCTGTTGCTCCTTCGGCTTAATTGAGATTTTCGGCCAATGCAAACTCGAACTCTGACTTATCAATACGTTTGCCAATTCTTTGGTTAGTTATGCAACGAGAAGGAATATTGCACAACGGCCAGACAAGTATTCAGAGTCTCTATTTATTTATCGTGTCACCTGGGACGTATGTATCAAGGAATTGCTTATGATATAACCAAAGCTGGATTGGGGGTTCTCCCCGAGCATGCATATCCTGAATTTCGCATGGAAATGCCTTCGAAATGGGAAAATAGCTAAGCTATATTTATTTACGATGTTCACTTATTAAAGTGCAAGCAAAATGGGAGAGCCACGGCGATGTCCAGTCCCCGCCTGAAGAGTATTTAAATAAAAAGAAGCAATTATTAAAAGCAGAAGGATCAAGCTATATATAAATATGTAATTAATATAACTTAGAAAGAGCCACTTAAGAGGATATATACCAGTGTCTTAAATACATAAAACATTTATTTTTGTATATGTTTAGTTCTTAAAAACTCAGGATACTTAGCTAATCATTTGTTAACTTTCTGAAAATACTTCCGGGACATGTTTTTATAGGAAGAATTATTTTTAATAATATTTCCTTTAACATACCAATGTTTTGCCACTTAAAATTTAACAACCTTTAAATTCTAATTACCTAAAAACTTCTACAAAATCCCAGAACTTCCGCTTCTCCCAAAAACCAATAATTATTTTATTGATTTTAAAGACTCAGCTGTGCCTTCTGGTATCCTGTCACCAACTGCGGCCATCTGGAGCACTTTTAGTGCCACAGATGTACGGAGGCCGGGGCATACATCATCGGGTTATAGCAACGGCCATCAATACATCCAGGCAGGCTTCTCCGCTGCCATATCCTCTGAGCGCTCCTCTCGCTCCGGACTCCAGAAGTCCTCGCATGAACTGGCCCCTTTTTGAGCCGCGATTCCGTGCGCGTGACACCTGATGTTATTTTACGATTATTGTTTCTGGATTTATGGAACGCAATTGCATTTGCAGCAGGCCAGCAGGCCAAGAGCAGCAGCAGCAGCAGCAGCAGCAGCAGGTGTTGTTGCAGCAACTCTAGTTGTTGATGTTTTTGTTTCGCTGCGGAAATTCACATTTCGCAATTTCACAATTTCACAATTAAAAGTTGCGAGTCCTTTGGGGGCTTTGCCGAACAAAGCGGCCAAAAGGAATAACCATATTAATTAAAAACCACAAAATCCGATTTGCACTCTCTATGCCCGGGGCTCAATTAAATTGTTGTGTACAAAATCTTCCTTTCCGGATGTGTCATTATGTGTGTTTACATTTCTGTGGGCGATGGAATGATGAGTGTGTTTTCCGCCAGGAGATGTGGATTGAGATTTATGGAATTATGATTGGCCTGGAATATAATCTATGGAGTTTTTATCAATTACTATATATTTGTTTAATTTATGGATTTAATTTAATTGAAGTGAAGGGCGTTGAGGTGCGAGTTTATGCTAAAGTGAGTGTTAAAAGGAGAAAAAAGGCCTAGATAAGCTCTTTTTATTGAGAACTCTTAACCTATATTATTATTTGCATTTAAAATTATTACTTAAAGCACTTTTGTAGACCTAATATGGTACAACCCATAATTATTAAATAAAGCTACTACTTACCAGTAAGAAAATATTATAACTACTTCCTCAAGCAACCCATAATAAATCCAAGAAAATAAAACCAAGCTTTAACTCTTAAGTTTTGAAGAAAACATCGTCTCTCGAATCATTGTTTATTTAATATCCATTTGAATTGCTCTCACAGGGTAACTCTTGGTCCACTAAACAAAGCAGAAAGGGCATGAAATCCAATTTAGCATGCCTCACTCGATGTTTTCCGATTTTAAATTACATTTTTAAGAACTACATTGTGTGTAACTACATGAGAGAGTAATGTGTGTTTTGTTGTGTTTTTGTGGTGTGTTTTGTGTGTTGCTGCGTATCGTTTAGTTATCAGAAATGAATTTGCAAAAATCGCCGCTGCCGCAGAGATGATGTCCTGTCCCACAGAGAGACTCCACAAAGATAACATCCTGGACGAGACACATTTAATTGGCGGCTATCGTGCAGACACAGCAACTGGGAAACCAGAACGTGTCCGTGTAGAGATTCTGCCCATTGCCCTGGAGCGCAATTAAGCGTTTTTGCACAAACTTCTGCTCGCATCTCGAGTTGTAGCCGTTGGGCAATTCGCACAGGTTCGAGCAGGTGTTCGAGCTGAAAAGAAGGTAAGAATGCGAACGGAATCGAATCGCCACGAATCGAATTCCGAGTTTCAGTCAAGAAATATCAACAATTGCGGCGAATTTAGTTGTGGGCTGCCAACATAAATAAAGGCGCTCCCATCTGCGACTCCAAAATACGAGAAAAAGGAGGGCCAAGATCTTGGAGACGGCAGAAGGAGCAGAGTTGAAAGTTTAACGAACTCGTTAAAACGGGAATCGTACGTAATTGATAAGGAGTCGCTGGCCGAGCGGAAGCAAACGGTACAATCAAGGCACTGAGAGGAAAAAATTAACAAAAATAATCTATAAAAATTATACACGTTTTAAAAAAAGGATACCTGAATTTGTAGATTTAAGAAATATAAAGAAAACATTTTTTGGTAAGCCTAAAATTATTTTTAAGACAAAACCAAGGTCTTGTATAGCTTTGCTAATTTTTTCTTAGCTCCTCACAGTTACTTATTATCATTATAAATTTATTAAAAAATCCCCCGATCTTCCAAGTTCGTTTTAAAATTTTTCACAGTGCAACACATGCTCCCAGCTGTTCTTCTTTGGCCAAGATTTATTCGCGCCTGCGTAGGTACTCCATTTGGTTAAACAAATTGCGCCAAGTACCGGGACTCAGCCGTCCCAGCCAACAAGTGGCAGCGGCAAAGGGACAAGGGGACGGACCAAAGGACAATTAGGGCGACGCGTTGACCCAGCCCAAAGGATCAGGAAGCAGGAGGAACCAGAAACGGGAACAGAAACAGAAACCCCACCCCGTATTTGCTTGCTCTTTTTTCCTTCCTCCGCTGATGAGTGTGGAAAGGTTTTCGAGTAGCGCACGCATCCAATAAAAAAAATAAAAATAAAGTAAAATAAAAAAGGGGAAGGAAGGACGCAAACAGAGGGGACAAGGACATGGCCTAATGGCATCTCCAGCGCCCTGCTCTGGCATTTCTCTCTCTTATTTTCGGGGTGTGATAATTCGTTTAACCGCAATTATGACACCGAATCAACGGGCCTTAGTTCGACCTGCACTACCCACGTGCCCCGTTCCGCCAAGAGTGAGACGGAAAGAAATCCAGGGGACTTCCCCTAGCACCAAATATACGGGAAAAAAAAATATAATATCGAAGGGGGAAGCCTCGTCGAGCGTCCCGCTGCGAATTATTAACACCGGAATGGGGTTGACGAAACACCTCGCCACTGATTACAAGTGCCGAGAGGCGAGAGCGGCCAGGGGTGTGCATTTCCAACCGAAGGTTTCGATTTAATGAGTGAGAATGAAGCTACTTCAAGGACGCTCGGTCGCCTGCACAAGTCAACCGGCCAGCTTGTCCCCCTCTCCTAATCCTGCTAAATAATTAGAGTTATGATTTATGGAACGGGAAGGATCGAAAAAAAGAAACTATACAATGGAATACAAACAAAAGTGGACTGCATGGGGTTCATTTAAAGGTAACTCGTTTCTAAGAAGCTAAAGCACATTTACTTGCAATCGAATTTGGCACTAAACAATAGAGTTATTTAAAACTTGCTATTTATATTCCTAAATGTTTCTTTTGAAAGGAAAGTATTTCTAAAATAAATATTAAAAAGAAATGTCAAAGGGATGGAAATAAATTAAATCAAAAAAGAAATAATGCAACTCTTGAAAGAAATAATGGAGGAATGAATAAAAAGGAAATAAATTTAAATAATAGAAAGCTAGTCCTAAGCTTAAAAAGATCTTATAATAAACTAAAAATAAATAAAATGTCAGAAATAAATTAAATAAAGTATTCTATTCTCGCCATTAAACAATTCTCCTACTGGCTCCGAAAATTTATCTAAAAAATATTATTTATGTGTTACAAATTAATAATATTAATGTATATTTATGTATAATATTCCAGCTTTAAAATTGCATTTTAAAACAAAGAATAAATAAAAGAAAAAATAACCAAAAAAACCTTTTTCAAATATACATTTTACATACATTCACTCTACACAAGGGTTGAGTCCCGACTAAGAGGAAAACAAGCAGTGCACGGCTTGATATCATGGTGTAAAATAAATGTATGGAAATGTAAAAAAGAAAAATATCAGTTCATATTTAAAATAAATTAATAAACAAAGAACTAAAAAAGCACAGACAGGATAGAAAAGTTTTTAATTAATGTAAAAAATATTTAGAGTTATAAAAAATCTTAATTTGTCATCTTTGGTTAATAATTCCACTGAATTAATAGGTAAAACTAAAAGTTTTTATAAATCAAACTCAAAGTGTTAATAAAAGGACCCCCTCTAACTTTTTCCCAATTAATTAATCTACCAGCAATTCTAATGAACAAATTGCTTTAAAAAAAAAATTCCCTAATTACTTAAAGAGAATCCCCTTTAATTATGTTCCCAATTAATCAGCATCCCTCGTTCCCAATAAATTCCATAATTAACCCAAGGACTGCTGGTACTTACGCGCACAGCTCCGCCTTGACCATCTGGCGGGCGGTGTTCTGCTCGTTGACCACGAACATCCAGTTGCCGCGACTGTTGAGCGCTGCCTGCGGCGTGATGAACTGCGACGTGGTCTGGCAGAGCGTGGAGCGGCCGGGACTCTGGCGCTTCGTGCGGGAATGGGAACGCTTCTGCTGCTGCTGCTGCTGGGGATGGGGATGGGATGGGGCCTCCACGCCCACGATATCCAAGAGATCCATGTTGAGCGAGACGTCGCGCTTGCTTTGCACGTGCTCTTGATTCTGATCCTGATTCTGATTCTGATCCTGATCAGGTTCGTCGTCCTTCTCCTCTGCTTCCTCAGCCTCCTCTTCTACCACTTCCTTTTCCACTTCCTCATCGTTGTTGTTGAGCTGCCGCTGCTTCCGACTGAGATCCCTCACCAAGCGCTTGAGCCAAAGAGTGGCGTTGTAGGGCGTGGACTTGCCACCTTGATTGAAGTACAAGCCACCGGCGGATGCTGAGGCGGAGGAAGTGCCTCCCTGGGGATGGTACCGGCCACCTGAGCGGTGACCTCCGCCAGAGGAAGTGTACAGGAGATACCTGAGGGATCAGGAGAGAATCAGTAAAGGGTTTGAGAAGGTTAAGGGCTTAATAAAATTACTAATTAATTTACATCTTATTCTTCAATGAAAAATATAGAAAATTAATCATTAAAAAATGTATTATTAATTACGGCTTGTTAAAACCTCTTTAATGATTTTTGTTAATGTTAGAAGAGTACTTTACTGGCTTATGGTAGTAATTACTATATTTTTCTAGGTCACTTGCTCCGAATTCGATTTCCTCTCTTGTGTTTTACTCAAATCGCTTCTTAATAGAGGCCTTGGAAATATTATGACCAGACTTGCTGACTTTAATTAATTGTTCTTTAATTATTTTATGTTTTTTGAGAGTACTTACGTTGGTGCTTCCGTTGATGGACTGCTGGCGAAGAGAGAATTGCCTCCGCCACTTGGCCGCTGGGCACTGCCTCCGAATGGCGTCTGATAGCTGTAACCATTGAAGTCCTGACCATTGGGATCGCGTGGCGGGAAGATGGACTTGGGATCGTAAAAGACGGGAGTATCGTGCCACGCCACAGCAGCGAAATCCTCCCAGGTTTCGTCCACTAGAAGAGTGGCTGCCTCATAGCCCCACTTGCGAACGAGGCTCTTGATGAGATACCTTAGGGAAAGAAATTTATTTTATTATTTAAATAAAGTATATTAGGTAAATATAAATAAATAAATTAGAGGAATTTCCCACACAATTTTAATAAAATCTTAGCAAGCAAACTTAAGATATATAAAGGCAAATATAATCTTTATATTGTAAGTTCAAATTGAAAGCAATATATTTTTTCTGTTTGAACATGTTTAATATAACTTTAGACTATTTTCTCATTTGAAATATTTTAAATATAATATTAAAGGAAAAATATTCGTATTAGTGAAACCAAAATGTATTTTTAATAAATTCAAATGAATATTCATACTAAAACAATAAAAATATATCTTCTATGATTATCTAAAATCTAATAATCAAATGGATATTAATTAAAAGACAATAGAGAACATAATAAATGTTTATCGCTTGCCATATAATATTTATTAAATCAAAATAGAATGTCGTATTTATTAAATATATATTTATTATGATGAAATACATATTATTTTGAATAAGTAAATAATGCCAAGAGAATAACATTAAACATAACATAGAAGCCTGGTTTAACATTTAAATTTAAACGAATATACATATATTTTTTTCCAAACTTAAAGTAGGAGTAGATATTTCCTTAAATTTTCCAGCAATTTATTTGTGTTTCTCCAAAGTTCCAGAAATACAAGCTCTTTGCTTGTATCTCTTAATCAAAAATGGAAATTGACCTGATTTTTCTCTCTCATTTTTCTGCGTACAAGAAGGAAACAATGAGTGATGCAAGAGGCGATGATTAACAGGCTGGGAAAGCGAATATCATGCACTTGTCTGCGCATCAGGCAGCCTGGCAGCCTGACAACTTATGCAAGTCACACACCGACCTGACTGACTGACAAGTGCCTGAAATCGCCGTCATGGAAATGGTAATTGCGGCGTTGCTCAAGCCAAATCAAATATGAGTATCATAATTAATATGCGGCTTCAGGGCAGGACAGAAAAAAAACAAGCACAGAATTGGTAGGTGCAGACATCGTAAATAATAAATTGGCGGTGCCGCCGAAATCATATTGTTTCTCTTATCAACGCGAATCGCATGCCCGTCACGTGCCGCCGTGAAAAACACAGGCAGAGAAAGGTAAGGGTTAAGAGGGACGCACCTATGGTAAAAACCCGCTTTGGGCTTTCCCATATGATATCTTTTTTTGTGTATTTATTTTTTTTGAGAATTATGCAACGCACAGAAATTCCAATGCAAGCCTTGTAATAAAAATGCCTATTTAATTGCCCCGACGGCGCCGAGGGCTTATCACAAGCCCATTCGCATTACCATTACCGCACTAACGCACATTTTATTTAAATCAAAAAGATCGAAGAAATTCTCTAAAAATAGCAGCAACCAAAAAATAAAATAAAAAACATGGCTAACCAGTCGAGCGAAGGCGGATGGTTGATAAACAAACAAACAAAACAACAAATTCGAGTGCCATCTTTGGGAGCACGTAAGACAAAAGATGCATTTTTCGGGGCTCAAATGGGGGAATATTGGATGCTCTTTTAGGGTATTTATATTTAAGATATTTCTTCTTCAGAGTTGAAAATAATTTAATCATTACAAGGACTTTAAATTAAATAACAACTTGAGTTTTAAGCATAGAAAAATGTTTTGTTTTGTGTTTTAGCTTTGTGTTGGTCGCAAGTTCTTCCAGACTTTTTTGTTTGCTTAAAATTTAAATTAAACATTTAAATATCTTCATCAATTTATGATATATTTTACCTTTTTAAATATAATGAATTTTCCATTTCTTTTATTGAATTTCCCTTAAAAAATATTTAATTTTTATTATATTTCCAAATCCTTAATTGGACTAAGGTTTATCTTCTATAAATAATCATATTTAATGCATAAAATCGAATTCAATAAAGCAACTATTGATGCAACCTAATTAAAATGCTGATAAAGCCAATGACTAAGTCAATATTGTGGCAATTGTTTTGCCTTTATTAATTTCTCTTCATGGTTTAATTAGTGATTCATTAATCAAACCGCATTTACCCAAAGCCAGAACTTTATCATCACCAGACTAATTATTACTGTTTGGATATGAAAAAAAGGCTTTAGCTATATTTCCATATTATATCGAATATCATATTAATATTTGTATTATTTTTCTTAAACAGAATTTAATTTATTGAACAGTATAAAAAATAATTATGCATTAAAAATACGGCAAATTATTTCTCAAAGTATATTAATTCGTACAGTCTCTAAAAAATCAAATAATCCAAGTTTCCCGGCTCATTTCGGCATTGCAAAGAAATTAAGAAGTTTTTCTAACTCCAAATATATTTGAAACCATTTTCTAGCCAGGCAATATATTTTATATTTCTAATTAAATAACACACAAATTTTTAGGCATATCCGCAATACCCTAGCTCACGCGCCAAGTGCCGGTCTGGGCAACTTATGATGCCCCGAAGACACGATTATTCATTGGAGGCATTCATAAATATTCGAGAAGCACGCGGCCAGTCGTCGTCGTCGGATTTCTGAATTTTCGTATCTCTCGTCGCCAAAGTTTTTTTTTTTCTTAGTAGTAGTGGACGCGGCGTGCGGAGCCGGAGCCAAACACAAAGTGTCTTGAACTGTCAATTCAAGTTTATTGGGTCAAGGAATTCCCCCAGCTGGCTGAGAGTCGAGAGTCGAGAGTATTGAGCATCGAGTATCTCAGTATCTGAGTATCTCTGAGTAGCTCTGAGCATCCGCAGAGTCGAGTATCGTCGCGGAAGCAGCCACAATAGACAGACTCACGCTATGCTAATGCGAACAAGTTTCGATTTCGATGGCGAAAATTCAAGTTGAAGCCGAAATTGTCTCGTGGCCGAAACAAACATTTGTTTGAAATGCAGTCCAGGTCGAATGAAGTGGAAATTGATTGGACGATGTTTGATTTGGCAGCGGACTAAACCCGATATGGTCTTGGTTTTTTTTTTTTTCTTCTTGGGCTGCTTAAACTTGACACCATAGACATCTCCTAATAATGATGTCGTTTTTCTGTTCGATTATCTCTTGAAGTTGCAGGTATCTGGACTTCATTAAATTCGATCATTTATAAATTGTATTTATGGTATTTGGGGGAGCTCAAAGGTCTTTTAAAATGTGATAATGCAGAGTGAAACATGACACTTCTATTAGTTGTTTGAAATTGATCCCGAAAGCCCTGGAAACTTGCATACAAATTTCTAGAGATTTCTGGGAGGCTCCCTAAAGAGAGCCAAAATAGTTATCAATATTTTATAAAATAAATAAATCCCTATATTGAGTAAGTAAAGCCCTGTAATATTTTTGTATGCATCATAGAGGTCTCTAAAGACCCTACAATAATTAAATATATTTCCTACTTACGTGGGATAATTGTCGGCGTGCTCGCAGTATGTCTTCCCTGGCCGAGCACAACTGGGAGTTTGGCCTGGGGGCGCCGGTAGGAATTGGCAAGGCGGCGCTCCATATAGGCCGCATGGCGGGGGCGAGCTGTGGGCTGCTACTGTATAAGCTAATATCTGGGGAATACCGCCGCGGATTATGTTCGACTCTAAATGTTAAGAAATAAATCACTTAAAGTACTCACCACATAGGTAAGGAGAACGCGGTTACAACTAGAAGCGGGCGACCATTTAATACTCTTTGTCATTGTCAATTCATTCGCCGTCGATTTGCATTTGCATTCGACTCGCTTGCGATTCAGCAAATGTCTTTAATCTGAAATTAAAGAGAAACTGTCATGAATAAATCTTATTTGCAAGCTTTTAAATTAAGAAAATATCTGAATTTAGTCCTTAAAGCAGCTTAAGTAAGCTTGTTTTTGCTCGGAACCTTTTACAGAAATTGTGTCTTAGTATTGTTACGAAAAGTTTTTATTTTTCTGATACTCTTTGCTTAATTTAATCCTTGTTTAGCCAAAACATAAATAAATATATTTACAAACATTTCAATAAGCCAAAAACAAATGTGTTATTTTTTCAATACAGAAATATACCTATTTAATTTGTTTTTAATTTTATTTCTGCATTCCAGAAGTCGACGGGAGCAGTGATAATTCATAGGCATAATTTACGTCTCTTTAAAATTGCCAAATTAATATAACCAAATAACAAGTACTAATCAAGTAGACCCATGTTATTTTGCCAATTTCATCGCCAAAAGATGTAAAAACAAATAGCTAGATGCTTAGCAATTTTCACACCATTTCCACAGAGACCTCAGAAAACTGACAAACTAATTTTCTTGTTGGCTTTTCCGTGCACAGGAAATGTCCCAAGTGTTTGTTTGCCTGCTTTTATGAGCCAAAACTCGACGGAGTTCACTTGAGCTTATTGTTAAGCCAAACAATCGGTAACTAAAACAATAACATAAACACCAACTGCAACGACGGACAGTACACGAAAGGCAAACAACACCGAAAACAGCTCGAACAACTCCCGTAAATAGCGAAAATAAATTGCCAAAAGTGAAAGTGACGAGCGACCGCAAGACAACGACAACGAGATTAAGTATACGTAGATTAAGTATACGCCAACGAGATAATGGACTGCCCACGCCCACAGCCATTGATGGGGGCGTTCTCAATTTCCAACCCGAGCTAGCTGTCGGCTAATGACAATATTTATAAACTCTAATGATTTATTAGCGTTCCTAACCCGGCTATCAGCGTCCGACAATCGAGTTTGCAAAAAAAGTGGAACTTTCCCAGGCAATTTCAGATGGATTTGTATATAAATAAAATGGAAATGAACTACCAAAATAAATAATGTATCGAAATATGAATAAATAAACTAATTATTGAAATAAATCATTAAATAATAAGACTTTAATAAATGAGGAAAAATAATAAAGGCATAAATAACTGAAGCACTATTTTCCGTGACAGTATTTATAAGCTCTAAAGATTAATTAACAGTTCCATTTCGGCTTTAAAGTATACAAAACAAATAGTGAAAATGTGGGCTTAATAAAAAGTTAGACAACAAATTAGGAGCAATTAAGGTAAAACCTTCCTATATTTTGTATTAACTCTAATGACTTATTAGCATTCCAAGCTTTGCTGTACAATGGGTCAATCAATCAATGAAAATTGTAAATCAATAAAATGGAGCAACCAATTAGCATTAGTTTAAGGAAGAAAATTAACTGACTTTCCTACCTAACTAACGTTTATAGATCGGATTTAAAAAGCATTTCTCTTGGTATTTACAAATTATTAATTAATATTGATATTAATTTAATGGTATTAATAAATAATAATAATTAAATAAAAACCTTTAAAGTCTTTGCCTATTAAACCAAATAATAATAAAGAAATTTCCCATTACATGTCTGATACATTTTTATATGAAAATGTGATAAATAATATAATAAAGGGGATCATTAGACGGAAAAAATCCCAAATATATTATAATATTCAATTGTGTTAATGATTTGCTGCTACAAGTGATCAAATCAAGAGCTGTCACACTCTCGATGGTAAAAACCGGATTTCGTGTCCAGCTTTGCTTTAGTTTCATTATAAAAATGTATAACACAATTATTTATAGAACACGGCAGCAGCAGCAACAACAATTCAACAATTAATAGCATGTCATTGGCGGCCAGTAAAAACATGAAGCCGTAAAATAATTCTTATGAATTTATGCTTATAGAAAAAAAACACCTGCCACGAGCGGCGATAGGATTTCCGGGATCACAGGCTCTTTTGGCCAGTTTCAAGCAAAACAAATCAGTCAACAATCAAGCGCCAATGACAAAGTGTCGGGGTGAGGTGCACAGGAAACAATTAAAGAGCTTAGCTTTGAACAAAAAATTTAGATGATTGATAGGTATTTACACATAAATTTATTATTCTTAATAAAGAAATAGGGAATTGTGGGATATATATGTTATAATAAATAAAAACTCATATAAAAGTGGGATCAATAAATACAAAAGAGGTAAATATTTAATTCTTGAATTGAATTTCGAATTTTAATAAATCATTTTAGACCTGGAAATACGAAATGTATTGTACTAAGCTTTCATATTCTTAAATAATAATTAATAAACCATCAATAATTATGCCTACACCATTTTATAAATTATAAGGGGATGTTTTTATATTAAACTAAATTATACAGGGTAATTTTAAGCTAAAGGAAGGAAATAAAGTTCAAAGTATTATGACAAATATAATTCAGATTCATAAGGATATAATTAAAATCAAAAACAATCCAACACCTCTTTCTTTAATATAAAGAAATTAAATATGATACTTTTCATGAATTATATATAATACTTTTCCAGGAAACTATATAATAATTCCCCCTTTTTCTCCGTGCATAAACTACAGCTTTGTTCGGCATTTGGCGATGCTGCTAATGGAGTCTTGCACATTGGCTACACCCACGTAATAATGGTATTTCCCCTGACCGACGATGCCAAAGTTGCGCCAGGCGCGATCACCTCATAAATCATAAAAGTGGCCGAAAAAGAAGTTGGTAAAGTCGGAGACAGGCCAAAAGTCTTACCAATCTTTTAGTGCGAGTGTTTTTTATGGTGTGTTTTGGGCCATTTGCACATCATTAGGCCGTTCGGGCCAAAAAAGTTAATGAAATTGTTAAAGATCTTGGCCTGGGCTAATCCATTGGCCGCGGCATCGTTTTGGCCTGGCTCTTTTTCGGCTCTTTTCTGGGGCCCCCAAATTGAGTGCTCAAAATCGCCGGGCCCTATTCAATTTATTTGAATGATTTGGCCGCAAAAAAAAGTCATCTAGCTATATTTAATTGATTATTTGCTTCGACTGAGTAATGATCGATTGTCGGATCTTTATCTTTGTCTCGTCGGGCAGCCAGACATTCTTCTCACTTATTCACGCGATCGGAACTTTTTATTTTTTGAGCAGGGATGAGTCTACGGATCTGTTGTCTAATTGAAATATTTGCGGAATAAAAAGAGCTGAACTTGAAATGCGGTTAATTAATTATGCGGCTAATTAAATTGTGAGCTTTTTAGATGGGTTTATAGCAAAAAAAAATCATATATAAATGTGTTAGGTATTTTATTCTTCTTTGCCGAAAACTCTGAGTACTTAGAATTTAAAGTTAATATTTAAGTCTGCAAGCTCTTCAATCGTTACTAAATATAAAGTTAAGTCTCACATATTTATTAAACCGAAAAAGTATTTGTCTTCTAAAGGGTTTTCGTAAATTTTTTAATTCGGAATATGTTTAATTTTAATACTTTGATCGGTTTTTAAGTCTGAGGCCTTTAAATTATGATTTCTTCTTTGTTTTCTCAGGAATTTAATCTGATAACAATCCAAAGTATCTCGATTTGATTTCAATTAAGTAAAGGGAATATAACAATAGATGGTAAATAGCGAATACAGTAAATACCGATGGTTGGAGATGGCTTTATTATAATTTTTTAAACATATATTTAATGCCTGCTGAGTTTAGCTGAGAAATTAAGCACGACTTTTCAAGGCTACTACCCATTTTTATATACATTTTGTTTTTATTTTTATCCAAAACAGTGTTGTCTGCATTTTGTGGATTTTGTTTTGTGAGCGCGCCTTGATTTCATTTATCTTGGTGTTTCCTAACATTTCGGTTACAGAAACATATATAAAGGCAGTATATATGGATAGACAAATAAAGGCAATAAAATGTTATAATAAATCAGAGAGGAGCTGAGCTGCGATGACAGATTAATTAAATTTATTAATTTATGGCAGGGTAGCGAGAGTAGATTAAAATTATTCGCTTTAATTACTCACCAGCTTTGTGTCTGTGGGCTGGCTTTTGTTTTAGCTGATTTTGGGGTTCACCATTAACTGAACTGAACTTTTTGTCACTGCACTTGTCGGCCGCTTATTTGCCTTTTATTTTGTATTTATTTTGCGGAATTATTTTCTCTTTTCCTGTGTGTTTATTTTGCCACACAATTCACTTGAAAATTCTACTAATTAAAAAACTTAACACGTACCGAAGAGCGGCGCGGTGGATTCAATTTCGGTTTCGGTTTTCGACTTCTTTTTTTTTGTATTTTTTTCTTTGTTCCGTTTCTCGCGTTAGCCAATGCTCACGGCAGCAGCTCGTAGCCAACTGAGCGGTCTAAGCCAGGCTAGCCGAGCCGAGCTCTGGGCCCAGAAGTGAGAGCTCTGCGAGCGTGTATGTTGAAGTAAAAATCCAAAATCGAAAAAAAAAAGAGTAATGCCGGCTGAGGGCCCAGCTAATCTCTCAATTTAGCCCCCGCTCAACTTTGAACTTTGTGTGGCAGAGCCCGCGTGTGTGATTCATATAGCATAATATCGGATTTGTTGGCGCTTTTTTCTCCTTTTTGTCGCCTGGTTTTTTTTTTTTTTTTT
>JAEIIF010050553.1:0-11531 GCA_018874455.1 Drosophila trapezifrons
TTTACGTCCATGTGGCGGCTCTTACCTTATACTGAAATGTGGTGCTGTTGATCTCCTTGAAGTTCGTATCGCCCTCGTAGATCGATTGCAACGCCTCCCGCTCGTCCGTCTGTTGCTCCAGGGGCGTCGACATTTCGAATTGTGCTAGTATTTATTAATTTTGCTCAATGAATCGCTCATTTTCTGGTATAAATAACACAAAAATCATAAATGGTTTTGCAACAAAAATAAAAGCAACACTCAATCAGCTGGAAACCGGCTGTGATGGGACCGTATTTTAAGCGGCAGCATTTTCAGCATATTTCCACTGGCGAGCCAGAGTTCACACTAAAACAATCGCATTTCCTTTGAGTGGATATTTTACATTTCTGTCTATAAAATGTTTTTAATATTTTAGATTTTGCGTGTAGGATAAAATCCGTTTCTTTCTGACGAATTTCAGCTGAATAAACGGAAAACCAGCGGGCGCACTGTTCACCACCAGTTTAGCCAAGAAAAATATCAAAAAATAACCGAAAAGAAACGCATTTTGGTAATTCAATGCATTGCAAACATAGAATTTAAGAATTGTTATATTGTCAGAGCCTTAAGTTATTAAAAACAGCTACAAAATAGCAAATTTATTTCAGATAACAGGCTCCTGCTAAATTAAGTGGTTTCCACTTTTAGGAATGCAAAATAGCCAGATCTGGCCTGATAATAGATTAGTTGGCAACACTGGTTCCCAGAACAACATAAAAGAATGCAAACAATAACAACATAAAAACGCACAGAAAAAAAACTTATAAATGAATCATCGTTGAGAAACAATTAACATCGATTAACACACATGATCGGCCGACGTCACGGGCAGTGAGAACAACAAGTGCAGACGCGACCGCAGAAATTATGTCAACAGATGCGAATTCCGCCGCGGAATGTGTGCACCTGGTGGAATTCAAGCAATTCCTGGCCGCCACGGCGGAAAAGGCGGCTGCCGTCAGCGGTGAGGAGGTGAGCGCCAGCCGGAATTGTGTAACCCGCGCCAGCAGCGACACGTACAAGGTTTCCAGCGAGGAGCGCCATGCCGAATTGGTCTCGTCCATTTGGCAGCAGCTCAGCTCCCGCGGCTGTCCGGAGGCCTTTCGGCTGAAGCTGCTCCATCGCTCCGCGCAACAGCTTGAGCAGGATCTGTGCTGCGCTAAGGAGTGTGAAGTCACCACAGAGGGCCCGCCCCAGTACGATCTGCTCAAGCTGCAAAAATTCGTGGGCGTCGAACTGGAAAAGTTTCTCTTGAAACTCACCGACAACGCGGAGATGGACCGCCTCAAGGACTACGCCGACGAGGGTTCCCTTTGTCTGGATCCGCGAAACTGCCTGTGCCAGATGGACAGGACGCCGCTGCACACATCCGCCGCTGTGAAAAACAAACCCAGGAAGATGGAAGATCGACATGTGTGCCTGGAGCGATTTGGCGCCATGTACGAGCTGCCGAATAAGGACTCTCGTTTCTTTGGCGTCTTCGATGGTCACTCGGGCTCTCTGTCGGCCAGCTATGCCATCAGCCAGCTGCCCCAGCTGCTAGCGGATCAGTTAAAGGTGGACCCGGACTGTGGCTCCTCGCCCGACTTCTATCGCAACGCCTTCGAATCGGCGTTCCTGCTGGCTGACGAGCGCTTCACCCAGAAGAAGATCACCAGCGGCACGACGAGTGTGTGCGCTTTGATTGCCAAGGATCAGCTGTGCATCGCCTGGGTGGGTGATTCCAAGGCCCTGTTGGTGGGCAAGAGAACGCAGCTGCAGCTGGTGAAACCGCACAAGCCGGAGAGTCCCGACGAGCGAAAGAGAATAGAAAAAGCCGGCGGAACAGTTATCCATGCCCAGGGCCAGTGGCGCGTTAATGGGATCCTCAACGTGGCTCGTTCCATTGGGGACTACAGCCTGGAGGCGGTGATTGCGGAACCGGATTTCGTGGATGTGCAACTAAACGAGGCTCACGACTTTCTTGTCCTCGGCACCGATGGCCTGTGGGATCATGTTTCGGAAGCCCATGTCATCGAAACCGTTTACGAGTCTCTGGCGGATCCCACAACGAAGCTGGACGACATTCCCAAGCTGCTGATAGAGGCGGCCAAGGATGGAGATTCGCAGGATAACATTACGGCGGTTGTGGTGCTGCTCAAGCCGCGTGATCAGATCGGAAATGGTTAGGATATGGAGGCAGGAGTTACGGAAATCCAAACAGCGAATTTCTATATTGTTACCCGCATTGGAGTGGGTTTTCTAATCGTATTCTTTTGTACAAAGTCACATGAAGTCGAGCGTTTTAGAGTTGAAAAGTAATCTTAGTTCTTATTTAGTTTCTTACATATCATAATGAAAATGGCAAAGGAATAGGATTTATCGTGCCAAGTATTTAAGAAGTCAAGCTTACATTTATTCCGTAAGTTCTTGTTCCAAACAATATGTTGAAGGTGCATTTTATGAAATATAAATATATACAACGAACTAGACATAAATTTAAAGTAAAGAAAAGTCTCATGAGTATTCCAAGAGATTACTTTTCGACTTTAAAATGTTTAAGAGCACACACGACGAACCCACTCTAGACCGCACTGTTGTTTCGTTTACTAAATATTGTTTTTAAATGTAAATAGCTTAGAGATATACCCTTTATTGTCACATTCTCACGTGCCTGAAGGTGGCCCTCCTGGGGGAATGGAGCTTCAAGCCCCCGGAGTCCACTTGTTTGGTTGCTCGAATAAGCTCAATTCAAAAAAATATATTTTGTGAGGTTGCTCAGCAGTTGGGAGGATATACAAGTTAATCCATGTTTCGGCCGAGGCAACTGTTGTTATAACCCGGAGGATATAAATATATATACAAAATCCACGCGTACAATATTTATATATATTTTGTAGATTAGCAAGGCAAGCGCATATATTTATACACACACATTGAAGTTGCTTCCAGCTGTATGATAATAAGCAATGCCCAAGTACACATGCACATAGATGGTAGGACTCTAGTTAACATACGTATATATTTACACACCTGTAAGCCATATATACCTATATTTAATAATGATCCCACACAGATTAAGAAGTACCTTTTTATACAAGTCTAATAACGAACCTTTCATGCATTTTATCGAACAAGCCGAATCACATTTTTAACGCAACTTGTTTAAGGACATTTTTTATTGGAATAATAAAGATAATTTACACAAGATCATCGCCTTCTCTAATCTCTAGCTGGGTGGCCCTGGCTGTCCCTGACGCGGATGCGATGGCGGTGGCGGGCCGAATGCTGACGGCGGCGGGTACATGTGGGGCGGCATCATTGGTGGGACGGCGTAGGGCATGGGATAGCCATAGTTGGGCACTGGGAAGTGCATTCCAGGCTGCGGCGCCGGCGGCGGCATGTTGAAGTTAGCCGGCGGTTGATGATGGTAGTTGTGGTAGTAGTTGGAGTGCCAGCTGCCGGGATTGTAGCTGGGGTGATAGGTATACTGCTGGTCTATTGGCTGCTGTTGGTTGTGGTTCTGGTTCTGATCTGGTCTATGCGCGATCTGAGGCCTCTGGTTCTGCCGGAAGCTCTCTCTTTGCCCGCGCCGACCGCGCTGCCGAGGTGGAGGAGGCGCCACTGAAGAAGCCTCTGTTGCCGTGGTGGCCACCGAAGAGACCGTCTCCACAGAGTCCGTAGAGTTGGTGCGATCCCGCTGGCGACGCTTTCGCTGCTCGTGTCTCGCTTCCCTTTCTTCCTCGTCATCGGAATAATCTACGTACCGGGCCGGTGGCTCCACATCGTGCTCCCACGAGGCATCCGAACCCCTGACCTGCATGAGTTTCGAGAGTATCACGAACTGGGTGTGCTCGGTCTTGGGTGCACAGTACACCACGTCACCGATTTTGATGCCTCTGTCTAGGATCTGTTGGTTGCTGTTGAAACGGACGCAGTATATCGGGTCTGCCACCTGTCCCAGCACATCGAACACCTCTCCGAGGACCTTTCGACCCTTCTCCAAGAACAGAACTGTGTCCAGATCGAACAGCATGGAGTTGGGCAGCACAGAGACCAATACCAGTTGATCAACTATGGACTGAACCTTGCCCAGCTCTACGCACTCGTCCTCCGGCACCGTGATCTCAAGCTGATGGATGGGCGGCAGCTCGTCGAGCAGCATTTCGCCCCGGACCTTGGGCGGCTGACGGCGTCGCGACTTTTCCCCGGTGGCTCCCTCCTCCTCGTCCTCGTCCTCCTCATCGCACTCCTCGGTGTTGATCCGCTTGTCTATCTTCTTCCGCAGCACCGTGAGGTACTCGCCCTCAGAGTCGGAGTCGGAGTCACTGCTGCTGCTGTCCGAGCTGTCGCTGCCTGAGCTAACGGCCACCACTGGCCGGCGATAGGCGGTGGTCGATGCAGCGGAGTCAGTTACTGGGACTTCTACGACTTCATTGTCGCTGTCATGGATCTGGGTGACTTCTTCGACATCCGAATCCTCGCCATCGGAACTGTAGGCAGCCAGTAGGCTGAGCCCAGAGGCATGAGCTGTGCCAGCAACAGCCTCTGGAGCAGGTTGCACTTGGGGAATTGGTAAGATGGTAGCACTTATAGTTGCTGTATTCTCCTGATCCCTTACACCTGCTGTAGGGAGTGTTTCTGGAGCTGCGGGCACTTGGCAATCCATATCCTGACGGGGTTCCTCCTCCCGTGCCGGAATTCCTACTGCTGCTGCTTCATCGCATTCCATCTGTGCCACCTGCTTCTCCAGAGCACATTCAACAGATTCCGACACCTTTTCCTCTCCAGAAATCGACGCCACAGATGCTGACTCATCGATTGATTTATCCTCCTTTGGTTGCTCCATTTCCACTACAGTTTCTATATCGAAGCAATAAGCTCTTAATTGTTTATCAAATTAAAAGCACCGCCGGGAGCTTACCTGATTGGGGCGTTGTTTCTACCTTATCTGTTGATAAGTTTGCAGGCGTCTCAGCAGTTTGTGGGTCTTCTATTGAAGCCGTTCCATTCACAGCCGCTAGCTGTTCACTTTCCATTATTAGTTAATGGTTAATTGTATTTAGTTAATTAAAGTTTTAACAACCGAAATCGAAGAAAAACTAGACACAACAAACACGTTGAGGGCGCGCACGTGGTGTCTTCCTCTTCACAAGAGACCATTCACACAAAAGAAAGAATACAAAACAATGACTCGTGGTGAATTGTTAAATATCTATTCGCGGGTTTCATTTAAATTTTTAAAAATAACAGTCAAGCTTAAATATTTATTTATTTTCATAAAATCCTGTTTATTTTATTCATTTGTTTCATTTAAAATTATTTTTGATGGTGAGACGGTATGCACATAATTCATATACGTATTGCATTAATTGGAAAGCATTATATTGTAAGCTTAAAATGGACGCCAAACTTATTCCATAGATATTCGAAGCTAATAATTAACTCAATATTGCACGTTTAGCACAAAAAGACGCCTAAAACTTTGTACATATTTGTATTAAGAATGCATTTGAAGCGGTTTGCCGTAGTTCGTTGTGAGATTAATCCTTGATTACAATCTAAAAAGTAGGCTCTCGAAATATCGAAGTGCTTACATCGTATAATAAGTCCTTACAAAATAGATTCTTGTGGTTTTTGCATTTGTTTCCGTTTCCGATTCCCTTTTAGTCCTAGAGTAGCAGCTAGTAATTGAAATAATGTCATCGCTTGATAAATTCATGGGCAAAAAGCAGGGCTAAAATATATCCTATCAAATACGGGTTACAAACATTACTTTGTGCTAAGGCAGAGTTAGTTGGAAGATGTTCTCACGTGCGAACGCGTTTCACAAAGCTAAATCTAGGTAAATATCAATAGCACTTAGTTAATATCAATGTTTTCATGTGAGATATGTGTGGGAATGATAATGAAGTCCAACGGATGAAATCAATTGTTCAGGTCAAAAGCAAGCAACTTAGATCGAAGTCAAGCCATCCTCCTACACCTTCCAGTCCAAACGGAACTCGTCCACCAGCAGCAAATGGTGATGGATCATCCAACCTGTGCGATTTCAAGGCATTAGTACTTCTGCAAATAAGCGGGAATACCATGCATCCTCACCCTCCTGTTGTGCCAGCGTGAGGAACTCCTGCCACTTGGTCTGTATGTCCCAATACTTCTCCTTGATCTGATTCCGATCCTGCAGATAGGACACCGCAAAGAAGTACGCCTTGAGAACATCCTGGGGACGCGTTTCGAAGTGCAGATAGACGCCCAAACACTTCTTCGTCTCGGCTATGATGAAATGCTCGTGGGGATCAAAGGAGGACACTATGTTGTCGATGACACTGCTGCTCTTGTACTCATCAATCAGATTCTTTACACTCAGGCCCAGCTTCACGTTCAGAGACACAGACACGGTCTGTCCAATTGTGACCCTCTCCATGGCATTGACCTTTAAATAATGTAATTTGTTTAGTGATTTATTTAGTTATAATTAATATTCCTCTACAGTTTTATTATTTGGCGTGGAATATGCAAGGAAATTTAATTATTCGCTCTCAGACCATGAAGATAAAGCGTAGAACAGACTTCTTGACTGATTAGATTAACTCTAACTATCGGCAGACTATACTCTATATAGTCACTATGTTTTCGTATAAAGTCCACCAGTTAAGAGAATTATCATGAACCCCTGAGTGTGAATTTGGCATGTCAAAGGTAATACTCCCAAGTACACTCACCTGCTGTGGACTCAGCATTCTCGAGGACCGGAAGAACTCCTCCAAAGCAATCAAGTATCGCGACTCGTTGAATGTTCGCAGACAAACCGCCCTCACCGCCTTGAGATTGGCATACAGATGCAGGCTGACCACCACGTAGAAGATGGTGTACAGCACCGTCTGGCTCTTGATCAGCGAGAGGAGGTAGAGGCCCACAAAGGAGGCCACCAGGTTGACACACGTCTCCTGCGAACTATCCTTGGAGGCCACATCCGCCAGATTTCCCCGCATGGCGTGGTGTTGCGTTAAGGCCGCTCTCGTAGCTCCTCCGGCCACACCCACAATCGCCTTCAGCAAGGTGGAGCCGCACAGGATTTGGGTGCTCAAATGCGGATACTTGGGAAGCACATAGATCTCGATGCCCATGGCCAGATCGTTGAGAAAATCCGCTCGCAGGCGCCACTTCTTCGAGTCCACGTCCAGCTGGGAGCCCTGCCACCAGGCGAAGATGATGCGGCCCACATGGCCGCTACCCTCCTTCAAGATCCAGGTGACTGTAGCAGAGTACGCATTGATATTCTCGCTGCCCACGCCGATGCCCTTCAGGATGGCATGGGTGCACAGTGTGCCGCAGATGGTGCTGCAGAAGGCCTGGGCCGTGTCCCAGACTTGATATGCCGCATAATCTTCGCTCACACTGTCCGGATAGCCCTTGGGCAGGAAGATCTTCTGCAGCACACGGAAGAGCAGGAACTTCTCCTGGATGACTAGTTTATCACCGCGCAGCGGCACCCTCACAATGTTGCTCTGATCTGGATTAGGGATTTAAGAGGTTGTTAATAGATTGATATTATAGTTAGTCGTTCCTTGCAGAGGATATTATAATTTCGTCTATTTCGTATAAGGTTCTTAGAGACTCGAACGCCAAAAGAAAATCTCAAAAATAATTATAATTTTATTAATCAACATAAACCATATCTAATCATTCCTATTAAATTTATTCAGGTATTACTAATTAAAATAACAATTAATGAGGAATAATGGGACCAAGTTTGGTCGAAATTAGAATTTCCCTTAAGCTGTCATAGGAACGCCGTTGACTTGGCTTTGTTGATTTTGAAGCTTCCCAATAAACCTAATTAAAACTGGCAAATCCAACGTTTATTATCGTTTTCCCCATATAGCCAAACAATTTACAGCTCTGCAAGGGTAATCCAGAACCTGGTTTGATCGATTTGCTCACCTGCTGGCGTCACATAGAGGATTTCCTCACCCTTCGTGCCATACTGCTCCCGAAAATGGATTTTCATCTTGGCTAACTTAACTAAGCGGGCGCCTTCTTGGTGTGCTGGCAGAAATTAGGTTTTATTGCTTTTCCGGGGCTCGCTTGGCCAGCTATGTTGTTTTCCCTCCAAGTCGTTCAGGGGAGTTGGCCCCACACTCCACCACCACCGACAACGCCAATAACACCACCCACCTGGCACCCACAGCTATTTATGTCCGACGTCGACGACGGGCTGTCTGTCTCAGGCAAGAAGAGGTGAAAAGTCCATCGAAATATCAGCGCCAGAACGAAAACTCGAAGCAATCAGTAAACGCGGCGGTGTTAAGCGAACTTTAGGACATTTTACAAGCAAGCTACTGGGGCTACGACAATTAAAAACTGGCAAATAAATTCTGGTTCAAAATAAATATACCCCAAAAAGAATTTCTCCCCACGCCAATGGCCTTCCGCACTCCCTCTCCCTTGTGTTATCAGTCAGCTGTAGCTACGTCCGCGTTTCGCAGTGAGTGTTTGTGGGGGAAACGGTAACATTAAAAACGTAACGGAAAAAAACGTAAGTTTTTAAATATATCAATGAAACGACTTTCTTTTCCCAATAATCTTATTAAACTTATGTTAAACATATATTGACAAAATATATACTGTTCACGCCAGATAGGGACTCAGTTTCCAGCGGCAGTGTCGAGCAGCAGTTTAGCTAGCACTGCATCCCCGCTCTGAGCGCTCTTCCGATCTTCGTCTACAAGTCCCGGCACACTTTCGTAACATTGGAAGATGTCTGATACCGATTTAGTTTAACATTATTGTATTGTAACGTTTGACACGCAATTAGTGTATAATGTAATTGTATTAAATATAATTGTAAGCTTAACACAAATTTAATCATGGATTTACCCTATAAATATCATGAAACACCACTCAAAGCCTGACAGTTCGCAGTTATAAGTCTTTCAATAACAATGCTAAAAATTAATATAATAGTTTGGCTTATGCTGATTAATAATGTTTACGTAAGAATTATAAAGAACATTATTATTTGATGGCTTGTTAATAGCATTTTTATATATTATTACTTTAGATGTTTTTGCCAAAGTCTTACGAAGCCAGTTTTATATCTTGGAAGTCGACAGGATCGATCATAGATCTTCGAGTTCGTCTTTTGGGTCGCGAACGCAGGGTCAATGGATCAATGATTTTCTTGGAAGATTTGGGGGATGACCACATCACCGTTGGCATCGAAACCTATATCGACCCCTTTGGCAGTGGAGACTACAAACAGACGCCATTTTCTATGGCGCAGGAGCCTATCTGCAAGTCCCTGAAAGCAAACTGGAAGTACTTTGATCCGAGTGTGACCTTTGGAGTCAATACGGACTGCCCCCTGCACAACCGCACATGTCCCTTACCGAAAGGAGTTTACTATATCAAGGATGTTGTCATCAAACCAAACAATTGGCCGCTTATCTTGCCCAGAGGCTATTTCAAGGCGATTGTAACCTTTAAAAAGGACAATCAGGTGATAAGTGTACAAGAAATTGGAATGAAGATTGTAGATCGGACAACATAGATTACAGAAGGAACTAGATTTCAAGATTTTTGTTACTCGACCGATCCAAAAACTTTGGAAAGAGGCCTTGCAGCTGAGAGAGCCAATTTACTCCAATATTACACTGAATATTATAGATGTTTTATCTGAAGGTTTGATTTATGTTTAATAAAATCAAATGAGTCTATAATCATTGTATCTATAATATAATGCAGTAAAATATATATGTCCTACAAATATTTCAGAGAATCTTAATTGGAGATATATTAAAATGGAAATTTAAGCACCTGTATTACAATGCTTGCCACGCAATTGGTGTACAATGTAATTTAATTACATATAATTAAGTTATTTACACTATTTTAATTATAGGAACTCAGTCAACAGATTACTGCATTATAAGAAATACAGCTTAATTGATCGATATTTTAAATATAAAGGCCATTTATAAACATGCACAAATTCGGTAGTCCCATATTCAATTTGTTCATTGGCGAAGCCTACGTAAGTATCATGGAATTAATAATCATTATACATATGTATGTAAATGGATTATTTTAATTCTATAATAATGGTCTAAGTTTTATAAAATCACTTAGCATTACTTAAAAACGTAAAAAACTAAAATTTAAAAATCTTGGCGGAAAAGAAATATTTTTGATGCAGTACATTGTATTCAATGTCTATTCCAAATAAAATAAGCTTTATGCTCTTTAAAATAAGCTAAATTTTACATTAAAAATAGCTTATAAATTATTATAAGCTTTTTCATTTTGAAATATGCTAGATCTAGCCTGAAGCATGCTAAATGAAGCATGCTAAATTGCACTGCCTGCACCGATGGATTCCGATGCAAGCAATCAGCTGTTCCCGCCGCGCTGTGAATGGCATGGTAATCTTGCTACTGCCGCAAACGGTCCTACAACCATGAAAGTTTATAAAAACGAAAGAACCCGCAAGTTCGGCAGCTATAAGGAAACTCACAGCTCACAAACAAAGCCAAAAAAAGCGAAAACCTAAACATTTGTCAAGTGACAGCCAGCAAGCTAAAAAGCAAAAAACGCCCCAGTGATACAAATTCGTAGGGGGCAGGTGTGTGTGATACAATAAGTGTCTAAATTTAACGTGTGACTCTCAGAAACCGAGTGAACTTTTGGCAGCCAAATAAAAAGAATCAACAAAGCGCAACAGCAACAACTAGAACAGAATTCAGGCAATGTCATTGGAGGATCTTAAGTCCCAGTTGCGCCGTCATCCAAAGCTTGTGGGCCTGGGCGGAGTGGGCCTGCTGACCGCGTAAGTAAATCCAAATCACGCCATGTATCCACAAGTTCCCCACCACCATTGCTCTCTCAAAAAAAAAAACCAAAACAAACTCTCGTTATTCAAGCAGCTGCTACAGGTCCCACACCCACAGCTGCTACAGGTCCCACACCAGGCACCTCCCATTAAGAGTCGGAAAAACCTTAAATTAAAACCCTTGGCCTAATTTCAATTTCTTGGGGGCTCGTCCCCAACACGTTTCAATTAATCTATTTCAAATGGCGCCACATGGCTCTGAATAAGTCGTACGATCTCTAGATACTATATACTCTAGATACTATATATCTCAAGATATACTATAAATATAATGCAAAACAACAACAACAACAACAACAGCAGATCTTGTTTTCCGCATTCTTTATACTAAGCAGGCGTTGTCGCACCTGTGACGTCATTTGTTTATAACAAATTACGCGATGAATAATCAGGCTATAAGCACAAATACTTAATTGGAAATGTGGCACCAAACAAATGGTGTTTACTTGTTTTTACCTGAAAGGAAAGTTGATAACGGCGTGGGATTAACAAAGGAAATTCTGGAGAATTCGTTTTAGTTTTAGATTACAAATAAAAAGGGGAATCGTATGATTTCTTTATCTGTTCTTAGACAAATATAATTTGGGTGTTCCCTATACGTCTAACTGACTAACTATCGCCAAATTACTGAAACTAT
>JAEIIF010050644.1:0-12828 GCA_018874455.1 Drosophila trapezifrons
ATTTTTAATAAATATTAAAAGTATCAGCTTTGTATTCACTTTCCCATTTTGCAACATCTTTGAGCCTTCTATGACTTTAACCCACTGTGAATGTGTTTTTTCGGTTAAGACCAACGCCCTGAGGTCTGAGGCCGCAATGGCCAAAGCCACTACCATTTTTAATGCAATAAAAGTCAACTTAAAATATGCAAATTACGGTAGTTTCGAAAAATTTGTGCAGGCTTCGCCAGAGTCGTTACACACTGTGGGACGGGACGCGGGTACGGGCCGTGGCAAGAAGGGCCAGAGTCACAGACTGAGGCTTATACTAAACTTCTGCTAGTACACTCTGTGGCAGTCTGTTGTCATTAACATTTCTCTGGGCCATGGACTTTTAATTGTGTCTAGGACTGTCTCTATGCCTCCTGCCGGGTTTTTGGATCCGTGACCCCGGGCCGTGTCACTCGGGGTGTCCCTTAGAAGTTGGCCCAAGACATTAATGTATATTAGTGTCGCAATAAATTAAGAGCATTTTGCTGTTCATATTTACCAGCGCCCCAGCCGCACTTAAATCTAATTGCAACGGAGCAGCAGAGAGCCAGACCAAATGGCATTTAAATGGCCGCAACAAGCAGCCTAATCAAATGGCCAGCCTCGTTCTGGCCAATCTTTTAATGAGCCAGATCGCATTACCTTGTAACGAGAGAATATTGTTGCCTGAAATTTACGCCTATCGATGAAGGCTATAAAGGGCGAAAAGGGTGGCCAGCCAGCCATGGCAAAGGCGAGGGTCGCCAACTTTTGACTCGGCTAAGCCGCTTAGCCGGGCGAAGGTGTCAAGTTTAGGAATCAATTACTTCGGAGTATGCAAATGTTAAGTGCTGCCCACCTCTTATTCCTATTTTCTCTCATTCACGGCCTTTTCGACAAACTTTGGCGGGGGCTTGGCTGGCTTACACGGAAAATAATTTGGATAGCTACGTGCAGAGTTCGCTGGACCAAGTTAAGCGAGATTTAATTAAAAATATGCTTTTATATTCAGCTTGGTTCCGGTGATATTTGGTATAGGAAAATTGTGTTACTTACAGTTATGAAAGATTCAATTACAAAACATTACGTTCAGATCTTAAGTTCCAATGAGCTCTTTTCGAATGGCGCCTTTGATCTCGACACCCTCCCACTACGGGACTAAGAGTTTAGGAGAACAAACATTGCTCGGCCAAACGCTTGGCTGGCACTTCCTGTTTCCCCCACCGACAACTTTAATTCACCGGCACTGCGCATTAGAAACACATGCCGCAAATGAATGTTTGTGAGCCACATTCAAAGCATATTTTTGATGCTCTTGGCGCGTGTTTTACTCGAGTTCACAACTTAAATTACGCAGCGAGCACACGCACAGGCTCCCGAGTTCGTAGCCTTTGATTGATGAAGAGGCAATTCGTTGGAGGAACTCGTCGGCCACGCCAGTGTTAAACACTAATGGCAGCTTAAATTAGATTACAGAAGAGTCCCTTTCCAGGGGATGGTTAAGTGCCAAGCGTGACCAACGCATTTGCAGCCTCGTCTGCCTCGCCTGCCTCGCCCGCCTCCTCCTCCTCGTGGCATTTGTATTTTATAGCACACATTTTTTGACTGCCATTTATTTAAACTATTCTTACTCAATTCGGGGAAAGTGAACCCCGAAAAATTCCAACTGCTATCAGAAATCAACTCATAAAAATCGCACAAAAAGACATAAATAAGATTTATTGTTATAGTTTCACACACCCACACACACAGAGACGCGTTTCAATTGCCATTACGTATACGCAGCGTGTGCGGCCAAATGTCCAAACGAGTTGGCCACTGCCCCAGCTGCTGCTGCCGCCAGAGTCGGTCCTTTATATTGGTGTTAAATTTCACGTAAAAATTGCACTAAAAATTAAATATAAATATTAGCTTGAGGCCATTAAATTGCCCTTAAACGGAGCTTACCAAGTTTGTGAAACAAGTTAAGGAACTTTAAAAGCGGAACTGTAATTGGGCAAGTTTCTCGGTTCATGTTAATCTTGGAAAATAGTTTAATGGGTTAAGCAGAAACTTAGTTATAAAGTTATATAACTGAAATATGATTAAATGTTTTTTTCATTTCGCAATTGGTGAGTGTCCCGAACGCAGAACTGTTCCGACGGCGGAATTAGCGTATCCGAACTTCGTAGTTGCTTTGACTAATGCTTTCTGATTTTGTTTTGATGTCGTGCTTAAATCAAAACACGAACCAAAATCCTTTATTATGCAGATAGTTTCCCGGGGAATGGGCTGTTTGCCGTACGGAATTTCATGGTTACAAATAGTTAATGTACAGCTAATTATTACATAATCACTGGTCAACACGAAATGAGGCGGAGTCGTCCAATCTGGCAGCGGCATATCCGTAGCTGTGGTCAAGTCAAGAACACTGACTCAGTGTATAAATTCACAGAGTCTACAATATATGTATTTACATTGCCTTATTTTCTGCCTTCTACTGCTCCCTTCCCCTTGCAGCGTCGTATGTTTATTGGCCATAAATATTAATTATAAAACACGATATCCATTAAAGAGTTCTTCAGGCACGAAATCATCATCATCAGCAATAAAATGAAAGGGTTGATTGTCTGAGCCTTTGCTTTCCGTTTCCAGGTACTCAATTTGTGTTTGAATGTTTGATGTAACCTGAAGTCAAGGAAAATTAGACATTGCCGTGCCTACAAATAGACTGAGCTCCCAGTTGTTTGACTAAGAAAGTTTCCCTATTTTTAAATTGCCTTTCCCGGCAGCCGGCAGCTAATCGTAGTTGTATTTATATATATAAATTCAGCTCAATGCAGCTAAGTTTAACCTTAATTGTGTTCGGGCTCGAGTAAACGTCGATTGAATTTCCAAGTAAAGAATAATTGCTTTGGCACGGCATTCTAATCAGTTACGGTTGACAGTCCTCAACGACGAGGAACTCCAATCCACCCAGATAAGCATTTCGGAGTTGATACGGCTTAATTTATAGGTTTGGTATTAATTGGTTTGTTCGAGTATATATATGCACCTAGTATCCGTACAGACATCGGATAAATAGCATAGAAATCTTTCTTACCCCACAAAGAATGCTTATCTGTTCTATGTTCTCCCAGGTAAACGCTTAATTTCTTAATAGATCCCGCTCTTTAGTATCGAACTAAACCTTTTGATTTTTTCATACTTCTCTGGCTGTTCCTTACCATCGCATACCCCTGCCTTCTCTCATTTGGTATGTATTGTATAGTAATAACATAAAATAATTTATGGCAAATGAAAGTCACAAAAATACGAGGCCAGGCGACAAGGCAACGGAGCCAAAAGTTGGTTTCATGCTCCATTCACCAGGACTTGTATCGCCCGTTCTTCTCCCTCTCGCACACTCTTTTTGCCTCTTTCTCTCACCGTCAAAGAACCCTTTTCCAAGGCGACTCTTTAGAAATTTCCGTAGTATATTTTAGGCGAGCCATGGCAGACACATACAAAAAAGACGCCTGGCCACGACGTGTAAACTTTCATTTTCCTTGGTTTTTTGGTCGAAATGTTCCTCTGAAAATCTAAGGCTGCACGGTGAATGTTTTCCTTGTAACAAGGCTTTTGTGATCTGTCGTCTAGCCCACCTGCCTCACTCTGCTGCTATGCTGCGTACAATGCTTTCCTATTTTTTTGGGAATTTCCGCAAAGTCTTTGTCTTAAAAGCTTTTGTGGTGAATTCTTTGAATTTCGCTGCTCTTGCTGCTCTCGCTGCTGCATTTTGATGTTTTGCGAAAATTGCGCGACAAAATTCGCAAATTCTATGCACAAAGGAACCAAAAATGCAGCAAAACCATTCCTTACCGCCCAGCCCATTAGCAGCCTCAAAGTCCTGCAAAGCACACCCAGATAAACGATGAAAAATTCGACTTTATGGTGGAAACCCTTTGAAAACCTCAAGGATTTTGCATACACAAAGAAAATTTAAATCGCTCAATCCCTTTCTATATATTTCACACATCGATAGAGACCAATATAGAAAGCTTGAGCGTTCAATTTTAAATAATTAAAGCCACAGATTCGTGGGCGTAGTTCAACTCGTTCCACCGCTGCTGCTAACCTGTCAACCAGCCTGTCACTTTATCCCTTTGTGTAATTAGAAATTCTAAGGCAAGTCTACCCCCAGCCAATCCAGTCGAGAGACTACCCTAGCCATGTTTGTCAATCGCTCGCACTCAAGCTCTTTAATGGCCCAAAGTTTTTTCACGAAGCCAGAGAAGTAGCTAATTATTTAGTTGCGCTTTGCAAGCAACGGAAATAATAGGGTTTTGTTTTCTTGTTAAATTCTGATCAAGTTACATGTGTAGAATCGAAAGATAAACGACATTTTAAAGTGAAAAGACTAGTTGGAACTTATTTCAAATTTCTGTAGATAATCAAAACAAGTAGGAAAGCAACAGTCGATTGTGACCGAATGTGAGATACATGGTACCGAAATCATTGGGGGAGAAAAAAGCAAATGGACATGGCATGGCTTAGGATTAACTTAAATTAGACAGGGCTTAAGGCAAAATTAAATGTTAACAAATAAAGACAAAATGATGCTAAGAATATGTTGAGCAGCAACCATAAACAAGACAAATGTTACTAGGAACATGTTGAGCAACACCCATTGATGTTGCAGAAGTTCTGCATACACAGAAACTATATTGTTTAATAACTCCCATGTTTATCATCCGATTTCACTTAAATTTGTATAGCACATCCGTATAAATAACGCTGAAGAATATAATATACATTATAGGGTCGGAGATTTTTCCTTCTCCTCCTGTTACATACATTCTCGATTGGCAGTAAGTTATAATACCCTTGTACCCTATGGATACCGGGTATAAGAATGTGCACGCACTTATGAAAAGTAATTATTCAAGACTTTGCAATTTGGAAAAAACTCCATTGAGTATTTAAATAAATAAGATTATAAATTATAAAATAATATATTTTCTTCAGCCAGCAAAACCGGAATTTTTGAAGGGTTAATCTTTCAACCTCCAGCGGGACACGTATACCTGGCACATTAAATGCCGGCAATCGCAGAGTCTTTCTCTTTCACCACACTTCAGCGTGTTTGTTTTTTGCGGAAGGGATTTTTCGTCGGTCGAAACGTGTAGCCACAAAAGTTTCCAGCCCGAAGGTGCGACGAAGGTGACGCGATGACTGGCCCCGTCCACATTCTTCCCGTCCCCCGAGCATTTGCTAGCTGCTGCACTCAACACGTTGACAAGTTTTCGAAAATTGTTGGCGGGAGCGGCGACAATTCGTCCGGTAGTCAGTAAGTCAGTCGAGTTTCCCAGTTCGCTGCATACTTTTTGGGCGCCTGTTTAGCAGGAATGCATTAGCTGGCAAAAAGAGAGAGATAGGGGCCAAGAAGAACGAGTAGAAAGGGAGGTGGAGGTCTTCCTTCCACCCAGCTCCTTAAAGATTTATTATGGCTGTTGTTGCTGCTGTCCTTGGCTGCTTTCTGGTAGGTTCCGTGTGATAAAATGCTTGACACTTTTCTAAACGGCCAAACTTTTTGACTGCCAAGAGATTGTCCCTGCTCTCGTTCTTTTTATAGCCGACACCAGGGTATATGGCATTTCTGGAAATGTGCTTCAAGTTCTAAATAAGCCTAGTCATTGGATTCGGGGAGGAAAAAACCGTATGCGATCAACGAGAAATAGCTAATATTATTATCTTATTAGGGGAAAAACTGAGATCGCAGTTGATTTGAAATCAATTCAAAAGGTATGGTAAGTTAATATATATACTCTTTTTAATAAATACAAAAATGTATTTGCTAGGAACCAAGTTTATTAATTTTAATTGTTTTATAAGATGTGTAAAGTAAAGCAAGTGGCACACCATTTTTGAGGACAGAGCCTGAGAGGTGTTTCATCAGGCCTAGGTACTGGGTATCTTTTAGCCGTAGCGATGGGCCCTATAGTTCTTTCTTGTTTTTAATGCTCCATAATGCTGGTTCCCATCCCTTTTCATCCTTTTCAGTCCGCTCTCTCTGCCTGTGCAGTTTGTTGACACTGTCGGGCTTAGAGAGCGCATAAAGTGGAAATGATTTACGCAGTTCACCTTGCTCCCCTGTGTGAGTGCGTGTGAGAGTGGCCAAGTGTGTGTGTACTCACATCCTGGGGGCATAATAAATAGCCAAGCTTTTGGTTGGCAGTTTTGTCAAATAGCTCTTCTGAGCTTCAAAACACCTGAAAGCTGTTTTTTTGGCCGGCCTAAGACTTGCCGAAGACCTGTGGAGAGAGCTTAGCCAAGAATAGTCACCGGAAAAAAAATGCGAGAGCAAAAAGTACCGAACTTTTGGGTATAAAGTTTTCAATCAACATCGCTACTATTTGATCCTGGATTACCATTTTAAAAATGCCTTACTCTACAACATATTAGCCGAGATGTACAAAATTCCTAAAATCTAAAAAGAAATTAAATATGACCTTTGAATTTGTGAATAATTTATGCCGCGGTTTATATTGGGAGACCTGGACTTCCCAGTGTTACTAAATAATGGCCTAAATACAATACCATCCACTACGTTATTTATTTCCGTATTACTTTCTACCACTTTCATCTTTCGCCAGCCTCCTAAAAATTCAGCAATCATTTGCCTTGGTGCTAATGGACAGTTTAGAGATTCAGCCGAACGAGAAGATACTGTGGAACTAGCTGCACTTGGGGCGCAGCTTACAACGGAGCGGAATGAAATCATAAATGCCAGGACACGTGCCAGGACAACGTGCCTCCCGTTGCAACGAGGTGCTAAAGTTTTCTCTCCCGCTTTCCCATTCCGTATTTTTTTTTTTTTTGGCAACTCCGGACGAGTCGCGAGTGGCTCGCATTCCGAATGCAAGTTAGTTAAATATTTAAATTTATTTATTGGACTTGGCTTGGCCCCTGTCCGGACTCCGAAGTAGAGAGCGCAGCAGCCACGACCATTTAAAATAATCAGAAAATAAAATAAGTAAGGGGATAGAGGTGGACTTACCGTGTGAATCCTTGGAGGATGCGCCTCCACCTCCGCCGCCACCTGCTCCGCCAGGACCCATGCTGCTGCCTCCGCCGGACATTCCAACGCCGGAAGTGGAATGCAGGCGCGCTAATGTGACCGGCATTAGCAGAGCCATCGCAAGGAGCAGGGCCATAAAAATTTTCCACATTGTTAACGTGGCCATTTGACTTTTATTGCACTTCATTTTCCCGGCTCGCCCTTTCTGTCTATATATTTTTTATAATTTTTCCTTGACTCCTTCTCCGTTGGTCCTTCTCCGCTTGTTGATTTTAATTTGATGTGACTTAAGTTGGATTTGGTTTGCAGATTTTGCGCTGCACTTTTTCTTTCCTATCCTGGGCTCCGATTCCGATTGCGATTGCGACTCCTCCAGTTTCGGTTTCCCCCGCTCCTAATGGAAGCACATTTCGGCTTTCCTAGGCTCTGGCTCCGTCTTTCCAGTGGCAGCAGCTGCAATTGAGAAGAGAAGGAAAGAGGGAGTGAATCCATTGGTTCCATTGGCTTGAGTATTGAAAAGTTTTTAGTTTGGAGGCTAGTTAAAAAGTTGAACAAGTTTCTTTTGCTCTTTTATTCGACTCTCATTTTTTCTTTTTTTTTTCGTTAAAGTCAAGTTGAAGCCGCAATTATCGAGTTGTAAGGCGACGCGCCCTGTTAAGACCTCACACAGATGTTCATGTTCACAGCGTTTGGAAAACTCAATTTCGGGCAGAAAAGTTTCCAAAGAGAGATGAGCAAGTTCGTCACCTTGCTGGAAAGTTTTGGGGGTCTGAGACTTAGGGTGAATCAAAAGGTGGTTTGACAACATTAGTCATGGAGTTTAAGGGGAGTAATTATTGAAGCGACAGTTCGGAGTGGAATAATAAAATATTACGACTCAAACTTTTAATTTTGTTGATGAAACCCCTGATTAACCTAATAAGAGGTATTCGGTATTTTATTTGAGTAAAGTCTTCCTAATACAAACAAAGTACTGGGGTTGTATTATGGTTGATTTCTAGAGCTCCATTCACAATTGTTTAAACTTAGAAATGATAGTTCAAAGGCTAAAAAAAGTGAGTTGGCTCATATACAGTAAAGGAACCTATTCCTGAATAAATATATTAATGCGGGTTACTAAAATCCCTTTGAATTTAAAATTAATCAATGTGTGTCCTAAAGAAGGACTATAAATGCGAGAATTCAAGCAACTAAAATACATCTTTGCTTGCTTTTGAAGACATGTTTCGATAATTGAAAGCTGAAATCGATAAATTATATACATATTAGAACAACCAGTCTAATTTTATGTGTGCTCAAACGAAGCTGACATAAAAAATAATACAATTATTAATACTCGATTTTATCTTAAATTATCGTATATGACAGCACAGATTCGACCATTGAAAGGTGAAGTGTAAAGTTTAATTTAGGACAGATTTCGAGTAATAGTCAATCGATATTAGTTATTATAACAACTGTTTCAAATTAAATATTGCATTACAAATATACAACAACAAATTTCAAATTTTAAATTTCAAGCCAACAATGCTATCCAAATCCATCTGTCATCCTTACATCTACACTCATAATCATTTTAACGCTACAATTAAGAGAACGGCCATACAAATATTTGCTTCCTTATTCGAGAAGTTATTATTTTATTTTTGCGGCCGGATGAAATCAGCAAATCGAAACACAAAATAATATTTATTACGTAGGGCTGGTTTCTACCCTCCCTGTCAAAAATGTAGGCTTTCTTCCTGGCTGGGCCGTTGTACTCCTGACAGGGCAATAAACTTAAGAGAAAGTCTCTCCCAGGCTTCGACTATCTCCTTCCAATAGCTGATAAATACCAAATGCAACCATGTGGTTGGACAATTCAGTGCTGTACAGCAATAATCGATAGATAAGTGTTAAGTTAACAGTGCTATGTTATTCGTTCTATTTTAGGAAGGCAGAAAACGAATGGCTTTTAACTGGTGATTATCTTTTCCGGACTGTCTGGCAGTTTGACAGTGAGGGTAGAAACAGACATTAAGCCATACATATATGCAGAAAAACCCGTAAGAAATATTTTAAATATATTCTTAATCAGTGAAAAAAGCTTTTCCGTTCGGGTTGCATTACCGAATTCAATTCAAGTTTCAAGATCTCCGAAGCTGGAGATAAAACATATACGCAAACAAAAAGTAACCATTTCCATTTGTCAACCCTACATTTACCCAACCAAATATCTTTCCCCTACAATCTTTAGATTGGCATACAACGATAAAATTCGCCATAAGCAATATCCAACAAAGGACGAGAAATATTGCTTTTCCCTTAAAAAACAAAAAAAGAAATAACATAAAATAACGGAAAAAAATTGACACACGACTGAAGAACAAAAAGACATCTTATGTATCTCTGTTGGAGAAGATGTCCCCAGAAAATAATAATGATTTGCAAATATACAAAGCGAGAACGGGGATAGGGAAGAGAGGAACTTAAAGGTGAGCCGTAGAAGAGGACAAAACGCTGACAAAGGAGAAAAAGGTAGCGCCAATAAACAGACCCAAAAGGTGGCCAAGGAGCGGCAAGATGGCGGAGATGGAAAGGATGTTGGCCCTGGGATGGCATAGACAAAAAGGCAAATCAATAGGCAACAAAGACGCAACCAAAAAATCAACCCAAAGTTGGCCAGAATTTTTCAAGTCCTTTGGTCGGTTCCCCACACTCGGCTTCCTGCTCCTCCTACTCCATCTCCTCCTACTGGCATTGTCATTTTGTCAACGCGTCCGCCGAGTGTCGTCCTGCTCCTTAATAATGATAAGAATGTAAGACAGCACAATAAGCGACCAAAAATATGGACGGGAGATAAGCAGCAAGGGGCACCGCCGGAAAGGTGCCAATGTGGGGCAATATAATAATAATCATAAGAATAACGGAGGTCCTGCCCGCACCCCTCGACACAAAATAATGATGATAAAACTAATGGCCCGACTGGCAATTATAAAAAAAAATTTGTTTAGGTTCTTTCCTTCCGCTAAAAAAATGGGTGGAAATATTTATCTGCCAGGCCGTGCTGAGGAGGAGAAGGGACTCAACTTGAACTACACTTGAGCAATTTGCGCACAGTCGAGTGCGCACATTAACCCACACAAAGAACGCCCAAAACACAAACACACACACCCAGCAAACAACAAAAACAACAAATGGGCAATGGCAAAACCAACATGGCGTACAGCGAGCGGAAACGGAAACGTCGGCCGGCCGAGCTAGCGACCAGCAACAGAACCATCCAACCAATAGACAAATACGGAGGAACTGTGGTGGGGATAGTCCGAGGGACAGTCCGTGAAACTAAAAAAAACATGAAAGAATAGAAGACAATGCAGGCAAAGTCCAAATAATAAATACCCTTTAAAAAATTTCAGTAGAAGAAGTATAAAAACTTATCCATAAAAAATCGTCAAAAATACACGAAAGTTATATTTTTAAATAAATGTTTAAGCTTGATCTACGTCCATATTTTTGCATACAAATAACTGGGCGAATCAAGAAACAAACGACTCGACCTATAGGTTGGGGAATGAATTTTTGATGTGTTGCAAACTTTGGATATAAATTGTGATGAATATAACAATAAACAAAATTTAAAAACAATACGAATCTTTTTTAAATTTTAATCTTTAAGTACTCCGTCTTGAAAGGTTTACTTTCGTTTGCACACGAGCATAGCCCAAAACGCCAGACCTTTTTATTTGGAAACAATTTAATATTGTGCAATTTAAAAGAACAAGCCTAAGTTGGCGAAAATAAAGTACTAAGAAAATATATAATAACAAAACCTGAACAAAAATCCATTGCAGTTACATATTACAATATTTCACTAATTTTGTAATTTAAAACCTGTTTCCTTTTAATTTTAAATCATTTAAATTTAAATTTAAATTTAAGAACATGAGTTTCACAATATATACACACTATTTAATCTCTTCACTAATAGTAATTTCTACATTCTGGTAGTTAATCTTTAAACTTAATTTGTTCTTTTCCTACATTTTTCCTTTTAATATTTGAGAACTATATTAGTTTTAATATGCAATTAAGTTTTACCTGATGTGATATTTTAAGGGTTTTTTCTTGATACTTTTTTCTTTCCTAAAATATAACTGTGGACGGCAGTCCACGTAGTGACGATGAGCATCGGGGGGCGCAAGGAGACTACTATATAGAGTCGTAGAATTGAAAATCTGGTACGATAATCAGACCAGAACCATTATATCTTGATCGAACGGTATTGTTAACCCCTTTGAAATTGCATACTAAGATTTAAACAACAAGTGATTAGTTCAGGAGAAATAAGAGTGAAAGTGCAAAAATTATGTTTGCTAGCTTTAAGTACGCGTCTAAAAATGAAAAAATAATTTAAATATGAAACTATGAATGAAATGAAACTAATTTAATAATTGTTTAATTTTCTTGTTTAAATAACTATTAATTGTCACAACATTTGGTATCAGACATTTTCTGAGTTGAATGTGCGATCTTCGCTATTATCTCACCTCGTTAAGAGGTGTTTTTGTTTGATATATAAAATGTGAAGTAAACTCGGCGAACTATATTCCGAAGCTAAGTTATTCCTTACCCCAAATATAAAGCATTAAACACACGTAGCTCTGAAATAGGAAAGGAAACATTTGATGGACATATTTTATTGCATGCAGTCATCGTCTGAGGCCTGTCGCTGCTGCCATTCAGTGGCTGCCTGAGAGACGGACGGATGGATGAACTGAAGTGCCCGGAGCAAGGATCTCCTGCAGCCGAGTAAGGACTCATGCACGGACTATCTAGACAATAGTTGTGGCATTCCCCGCTCGCCCTGCCTGTCAATGGCTGCCCAGCACTTCCTGACCCTCGATTGGCCCTCTCACTTTGTGTCTGGCCCGACTGCTCGTTGTAGTTTATTATTCCCGCCAGTCTCATTCTTTTCTATTTGGTCTAAATAAATTTTTATCATGTGCAAAGGACCGGGCAGAGCAAACAATCTCTTAGTCCGTCACTTCAATCTGCCATGCACTTGCTACCTCATTCCGACCGCTAGTCATTCAGTCAGTTATTCATTCAGCCACTCACTTCCGCATCCCAGTCCCCTGGACTGTGCCTGTTTTGCCTGTTTCTTATGGTCTCTGTGGTTATTGAAGCGATCATTTGGAACATGCACAGAATTTTCCTTTGGTTTTTTCTCTTTGCTTCGCTCCGTTCCTCTCACTCCCTATACTCCCTTACCAAGCATTATTAATGGCAAAAACGTTTAATATGCGAAAAATTTAAGAAAATTGCTTTCATATAACGACATTAATGGTGGCGCGAACGATTCGATATCGCCTTATCTGATTTTTAGTGTCGTTGAGATTAATGCTTCCGGATTCCTGTACATTCATACAAATAAATCTATATGTACATGTATGTAAAGACAGGCCAAGTCCTTGGTTGACATATGGCCAACACTTAAGCCACTGGCTTTATGCCACAGCAGAAGGCGAAATTTATGTGCTCGCAGGGGAAATATCTTTTCATGTCGCAGTCCCGCACACTCGCCCATGTATAAATATTTATTGTTTATATGTACTTGCGGTCAACCAATCGCAATCAAATTGTTTTCGAGCTCCTAGCGTAGCTCCCAGCTTGATTAACTTTGATAGTCTAGTTATAGATAAATATTAAAGTTTGTTTACTGCTTCCAATGCTTCCAATGATTATACCCGGTACCCGTAGGGTACAAGGGTATTATAAGTTAGTGCCAACCGAAAATG
>JAEIIF010050773.1:0-10073 GCA_018874455.1 Drosophila trapezifrons
TATAAATAAGATAACTTCTTTAAAAATATATACTTTCTTTCCCAACTATATATTACAAATAAAAATGCAATAACATTATTTTCAGAAAGCAATTGAAGACCAACACTTAATCTGTAAGTTTACCCCTTAATTCTTACCATATAAACATAAGATTTTTACATTTTCCCAACTTATTAATAACAATAACTATACCCTTTTCAATAGGGCATAACAAGACTCCCAAAGCCGACGTTGATAAATGCCATCCCACGCCTTAACGGTGTTTTGGCCACCAAAAAATATAAAAACACTGCGAGATATATATATATATATAAGTAAATACTGACCAGGCTCGGCTCCTGCCGCTGCAGTTGGTTATTTCATTCATTTCCATTTCGTTTTGCTAATTGATTCATTGATCTTGGCGATATCGCCTCCCCGGTGACCAGAGCGCTTAGCCCCCGTTCCGATCCGTTCCGATCCTGCTGCAGATCGTAACATAATTCTCTCGGTCCGTAGTCCGGAGTCGGACCCGCAGTCGCATTCATTTGCACGCCTGTCCACTTGGCCGTCAATTGTGCACAAAGACATTATTAGCCGTCTAGGAATTCAATTCCATTTCCATTGTCGGCCTGGCCAACTGGCTTTTCGAGGCTTTTCCGAAAGGGGGCTTGGCCGGGTGTGTTTTTCGTCGGATTTCTTTGGTGTTTTGTAGCCGCAATTTGTTAAATTGACAAAAACTTTTTGCGATAAACTTTGGCGCGTTATTAAATTCAATAAATTTGCGGTCCAGCTCCGCAGGCTGCTTTTATTTATCTCGCTTATCTCTGAGCGAGATCAGCAAATACAAATTCTGTTTAAGATACGAATAAAAAGGATCGATCGATATTTCGGCCACAGGTTAATTGCCAGTCAGGGGCGTGGCCATCAAGATATATATTCTGAACAGGCCCGATGCGATTCTTATCTGTCACCGGGCCAAGCGAATTAAATTTGCAATCAATGAAACTCAGCCAGCTTGTCAAAATGCCACAGGCCCAGGCCTCTTCCTCTATTTGTGCAGAAAACACCAAAGGTTGCCGCCGCCGCCAGCTCCAAAGTCAGCAAAGTCGCAAAGCTCGAACTTAAAGCCGGGACTTCGACTTCAAAACTCTGGGCCAACTTCCGTCGCACATTTGCCATTTGTCATTCCATGTCAGCGGATTGGAGCTGCGGTCCAAAGATGCCCAAAAATGGCGACGAAGGAACAGACTTCGCATATAATTTACGATTATGTTGGCGGAGGGTGCACTACGAAAAAAGAGAGTTCTATAGGTTAAAGGGGGATATTCTTAGGTCTTAAAATAATGTGTTTAATGTAAACTTTATCTTTGACTAACTAGCTTTACTTTTCCAAGGATCTTCTGATAATAATTGTGCTTTCTAGGCCTTAGTTCTTGCCGGAGAATATAAACCTTAAATAGGAATTAATTTAATAGAATATTATTAGTTTCGCTTTGTTTAATAAATACATTTACTTGTTCATACATGGGGTGTGTTAAATTTATTTAAGAAACACTTAAAGGCATCTACTAAATTATTTAAATTATTATTGAAGATCTTAAGGGTTTTATATCTTACAAAATAAATTATTTCCCAAAAATTCCACACATAATTGTGCTCAGTTTTACTTCAAATGCTTATAAATATCTTAAAATGTCTTAAAAGATAAACAAACATTAACAAACCTTAACCTTACATAAAACATTTTTTTGTTAAATTTTCAGCTAATTTTTCTTTGATTTTTCCAAGTGCATCCTATTGATTTTGAGGATTGATTTAGGTTGCCGCCAAGCCAAAACTTATGGAGCCATTGATGGACGCACTTAGGCTGGCAAAGACTTCAAAATTTACGTTGACATTCAGTTAGTTGCCCTGCCCCCCTCTTAGACCCCCCACACCCCACCGCCATTAACCCCTGACTGCCTAATTATTTTATATGGCAGTTGCAGTTACACACAGTGTACACACACACACTCAGCACTCCTCGGAAAACTGCATTCACGTTGGCGTTGCGGCGCCGTTTGCTGTCGATAGATGGAAATTTGTTTGCCATAAATATTATTTTTCACGCGTTTGCCGCGGTAGCTGCCAAAATGTGTGTGTGTGTGTGTGTGTGGAGATGCCGCCAACGCCGCTGCTCCATCGGATGTAAAGGTGAGGCAGGGGGTTGGGGTCCCAGCTTCGACTACGGGTTTCAGACATCGCCAACGTGGTGGCATCTTTTTGCATTTTGGCAACTTTGTTGTCAACACCGCAACGCCTGCGTCAGTTTCTGCATAAATATTTGCATTCGCTTATTGATTTTTCGACATTTTATTTGATCGTTTCAGGGATTTTGATTGGTCTTTGGAAATTTTTATTTGAATTTTCTCTGCAGTGGAATTTTATTTACAAAATGAAGCTTTTTCTCTTAGAAATTAGTTATTATAATTATTAAGAAATTGTATCTACTTTATTTTAAGCCATAAATAAATTAATACACCCATGCCTCGCTATACGGCCGCTCTTTGTACGGGATTTCGCTATAACGGCCCTATTAGTTTCTTCCTTCTTTATATCTAGCTTAAAAATCTTCTTTAACATGTGTATAATGATCAAATTTAGTTTATATTTAAACATTTAACACCTTGTTAAACGTATACTGATGAAGGAATAGTTGGCTTTCTCCTGAAACAGCCCGCTTATTTTTAATTATTCCCTTGCCTAAATTTTCCAAAAGAGAAACTCTATTGACGCAATTTCTTAAATAAAAAAGAAAACCCAAGCTTTTTTATAAACCTTATTTTCAGCTGTCAGAGTTTCCTGCAATTTCCTTCAATTTCCTGATGCCGCCGCCTGTCTATCAGCCATCTCTCCCTTGTCTAATTAACGCTTCAACGCCATCCAAGAAACTGGCAACAAGTCGGAGTCGGCGGCACATCTCAAAAAGAAATCGGGACCGAACACTTTACGAAGCTTGAAGCCCAATTCTCAAATCTTGGCTCATAATCGCAAGGCAAAAATCTCATTAACGCAAGAGACCAACAAAAAAATCCACAGACCGAAAATGTAAGCAAGAGAAAAACTTGGCCCAGAGCTTGGCCAATTAATAAAGAAGCGTGAAATTGAATTTCTTTACCCAAACTTCACACCCAAAAGATTCGCTGGCAAAATCTAAAATCTTTTCCTCCGGCGGCTGCAAATGTTGCAACAAAAACTGCCAAAAGTAACACACACAAAACACACACACACCGAAAAAAGGGAGAAGGTTCAATATAAATGCAGGTGTGGCTCGGCCTGAGTTGCGGCTATTAAAACTCAATCTGAAATTCAAATCGTAATATAAGGCCACCTCTCTCAAAGTCCGCAAAAACAAAAGGCCAACGACAAAGCGAAAAAAAATAAAGAAGATCGAAAACCAAAAACTATTCACACAGAAAAGAGAATCCGCAGAAGAAACCCAACAAAAATCAAAGGGCAGAGCGAAGCCAAAGAATTTCTTCGGAGCGTTTTGGTCAAAAACCGAATGGCGAATGGTCGGTCATCCGTCCGGGGCTATCTCAGCATTTGATCTGCGACGATTCGTCGAAGGTTCTGGGCTGGGGACTCAGTCTGCAGATTCAGGTTTACACCTGCAAAAAATTAGGCCAAGGAAAGTACATATTAATATTTTATAAATCGGGGAAAGGGAGGTAATAATAGGCACACTTTTGAAATAAATATGAATCTAAGCCGACTTCTTTGGCTAATGCTTTCTAATTTCTGATGACTATAAAGTTGCCATTAAGTATTAGTTAAGTTAATTTTAAAGAGTGTTTAAATTAAGCTAAATAAATATTTGGTAGTAATATTTAATTATTTTAAGACCCTTTAAAAAACACATTTCTGTCAAGTGCACTCCTGTTTCTGAAGCTGATCTGAGCCTGAGACTGAATATGAGTCCCAATGTGCCCCGCAAGGAATTCTTTCAATTCATTTGCTTTCTGCCGGGTTTCTTTCTCTCCTTCCTCTCGAGATATATATATATTTTTGGCAAAGATCCTTTGGGTCCAACGCGCGGCGCATTTCAATGCTGCACGTGTGCAGGCCAAAAGCGAACCTTCTTCTCTGTTTTTATATTTTTTATTTTCGCCATCGGTTCCCCTTGAGAGGGCCTGCCTGCCTTTGAGCCGAGATTGAAATTTGTTGAACACCGGCGTGGCATAACTTCTCTCTGCTGCTTTTTTTTGTTGGTTTTGGTTTGTGAGAGTGTTGCTTTTTGGTTTTTTGGCTTCGACTGCGCTTCCTTTTGACGATGACGACTTTTATTAATATTTCGGGGATTGGTCTTGAGCTTGGGGCCTTTTTTGCAAGCCCGAGATAGGGACTGGGAACTGGGAAGAAAAGAGTATCGGACAAAGCGATGCGTTTCTCGGAATCGTTTCTTGTGATCAGCTTAAAGCTACCAAGCAAATGCCGTGTATTCCCTTTAAAAGAGTTTAAGAAAATTAGAGTGATTAGGAGTCTTAAAAAATTATTTAAGGGCATAATCTAATTTCTTTGAAATAAAAAACAAATTTTATTGCAGATCTTACAATTAACAACCAAGTAAAAATCTTTCCTGCTTTCTATCTTAGATTTTCTTCGTGTTTCTGTTTTCTGTTGAGAGTTCTCAGTTGAGCTATTTATGTTACGCTCATTGAATAACATATAGAGAGCGATTGATATCGCTTAATATTAAAAATGGGCTTTTATCTAAAATTGTTATTTATGTATTAAAGATGTAAGAACTTACATAGAATATTTAAAGTTACGTACTTATAAAAAAAATAATTTTCCAGGTCACTTCTCAATTCGATCTCATTCTCAAAACCCAATAAAAAATACGTTGTTGTTTATTTCTTGGGTTCCAGAGTTTGGAGTTTTTTCTCTGGTAGAAGAGAGGTAAAAGGTACCAAAGGGGAGTTAGCCTTTGAGTATTTTGAAGACAAATCATGCCCCTTGGTCGCTTTGGAACGCTTTGTGTGGCTTTGCGGTTGCTCAACTCTTCGGCTCTCCGCATCCACCTTTCCATTTTGGGCCGCAATTCATCGCGAATGTGGCTCGAAGGCATTTTCATCTCATTGCTGGCTTGCTCTCGGTTCAGCAGACTTCTTCCAAAATTAAGTTATAATTTTGGATCCGCCGCTGCTGGGTGGTCGTTATTTGCATTTATATTGCAAACAAATCATCGCAAACCTTTGATTTATAGTGGAAAGTCCATCGCCTCAATTAAAAAGATTGCCGAAAAAACCGCAGAGATTGCTGATCGTTGGATGCTGCTGATTTTGATGATGAATAATATTCGGCAATAGTGCACTTGAGGAAAAATCAGTTATAGTAATAGCTTAATTTATAAATAATAATAAACCAAAGAAGTTATTAGAAATTTAAGAAAATAAATAAAGAATAAGTTATCCCTCTCGAAGTATAAAAGGCTTAAGGTTTTCTTGTAGAAATCCCTTAATTAACGCTGTTTCTATACTTCTTCATGACTAAAGATCTCCCATTTCCTTAAAAAATAATAATTAATATATTCCTTTAATTCTGAATATTTTTTCAATGCAAATTATGAATTTTCCGAGTGTAATAATGATCGGTCTGATGCCGCTGCGTAGGCAGTGGAACGGTAGCCATGCAGATCGTCAACGGCAGCCGTGCCCAGATGACAGCGTCGGCAGCTACTCGTACTTATCGCTCTTTCAATTTTTTTTACCCTCCTCAGTTTTTTGTTGTTTTGTGAATTTTTCATTTTGTTGGAACTTTTTTACGAAAGCCGGAAAATGAGGTGCGTCTGCAGATAAAGAAACCCGCAGCCACAGCGACGACGACACACACCGAGAGCTCTGTCTACCTCTGCCTTTGAGCCGAAAGAATGCCAAACAATTCATAAAACCACGAGGCCACAAAGAAGAAGAAATAAACCCAAAAAAAAACAAAAAAAAAGGCGAGAGAGGTGAACCATTCTTTGGCAGCCACTTGGCAACGAACGTCACGTAGCGGCGGCATCATTAGCCAAACCGCCAGGTCTCAGTCTCAGACTCAGTCTCAATCCCAATCCCAGATGGAGACAGAGTCAGAAAACTCAGCGGCTTCAAAAGTGTTGCACACAGAGAAAAATGTTCTAGAGATTGCCAGTTAAATCTAGGATTTAAAGAGGTAAAAATAAGTCTAAGTTGTATTAAAAATATTTATTATATTTACTATTTATAAGGTTTTATATTTTATAGCATGACAAGTTAAAGCTTAGCTCTAAAGACTTTCAAATTAAATGTATTTTTCATTGTCAGCATTATAACCTGGGTTTAAAATCAAAAGAATGAAGTGAATAATCTGTAATAAATATAACTAATTACATAAATCCAAGCACTATTTAAATCTCTGATTATCAGAGTCCAAAACTAATAACGATTATATTATTAAACTAAAAACTAATTTAATTCAAATTAAAACCTTTCGGAAATCCCTGTTTTCTATAAAATCTTATTTATATGCTGTAAATGACAAGATATGTATAAAATAAAATAGGAAATATAATAGAATTTCAGTAGTTGCAATTTTCTATTAAATTATAAATATTTCTCAATAATTTCTCCCTGTGCTCGGACTTATTTGTTGCCGTTTGGCGGCGGCCTTTCCATTTTCCCACTCACTTTGGCTGTGTGCAACTGTTGCTCGCCGCTCATTAATCCCGAGACCGTAGCTCCGTAGCTCCGACTCCCGAGTAGCTCCGATTCCGATTCAGATTCAGATTCAGATGCCGTACATATCCCGCTCTCAGCTGCACCTACTTTTCAGCGCTTTTGTTCGCCGCACACCTGAGAGGAAATGCGTAACAAACACGGCACAGTTCAGCCCAGCTCGGCACAGCTGGCGGGGTAATTTCCACGAAATTATTGGCCCCGAGGAAAACACACTTTGTTGTTACTGAGATTTTGTCCACCACGACGCTGGAGGTCATCAGCTCACACATCGCATATATAGCGATGCGGGTGTACGGTTATAAATAATATAACCCTCTTGAAAGAGAGGCTCGAGTAGGGCCATTGTCTTGCCCCATTGACAGCCATTCAAGTGGAATTCCCCCGCATCTTTTAATTGTTCCATAATTAATGTGGGAAAAATGATGGTAAAATCTCCGCCGCTACCGCTGATTGAGACATAGCATACATCGGTGGCTGAGATCGGGGGCCATGCGCTATATGTCGAAACTGTCAGCGGAGTTTGAAGAACACACTCTTGAGAGACAGTTCTCGGATGGATTTGCAGATGTGACGAGCAGTGAAATGCAGCTCAAGTGGCATCGGATTGAACTCTGGCGAAGAGATGCAGACGATCTGGGAGGAATGATCTCCTCAATTGCCTCGACTTGAGTAGAAAGCTTCTATAATTGTTAGAGAACTACTTTGGGTTTATTGGGGGAGAGAAAACACTTAGAAGAAACTCGGGTTATTTAAAGGAAAATTAGGAAATGAAATTTGAAATATTTAACATATTTTTATAGACTTCAAAAGTAAAGAAATATTTGTTTAAGGCTTCTAGTATGGATGCCTAAATTTCCTTGAAGTCTAAACCTATTCTTAAAGATATTGTCATTAATCAAGATCCGTTCTTTGACACTATTTCTGTAGCCTAGCCACGATCTCTATAATATTTTAAGCAGGATAAATTGTAAGGAGTGCTAATAATGTTTCAAACTGTCTTAATTTCTTCCTGCTTAAAAATATCTAACCAATTTTTTAAGCCAAAAGAAGACAGCTATTTATTTTGGTTTATTAATCATTAGAAGCTTAATTATAATGGGTACACCTGTTCCTTTATTTCCTTCCTTCCTGTCTTAAAAGGCTTCAATCGGAAGCGGAAGTCTATAATCCGATTTAAGAATCAGTTTTTGAACTACATTTGTTACAAAAAAAGGAATCAGATAGAAAGAAGATGAAATCAGTGAGTCAGTCAGAAAGAAGATGAAATAATGATGGTTCAGTTCCCTAATTATTGTTTTCTTTCTCAGCAAGAAAGCAAATAAAAGGTCAAAATATATGTATATGCAGGTAATGTTCCCTCCTTAAAATGCAGTAACAAATCCAGTTCCTTTCATCATTTTGTTGCCTCCGAGCCACACACACCCAAAGCGATGATTACTCATTCGGCTGATTTGAGGGGAGCAGCAAATTAGCCTCTGACAACTCAATTGGACATCTGCAGACTGCTGCAGACGGAGATCTGCGGGATCTGCAAGGCAAGATCCGGAACGGAATCGAAGCCCCCGCAAAGTGGACGCTTGGGACCACACCCATTGAGTAATCCGCTAACAGAGATCTGCCGGTGCCGCGGCTCAGTCATTTGGCACATTTAATCCACGCGTCAGCGAGCCGGGGCACCGGGAAAATGTTTGCGCATAGTTTAGGCCAGATAAATCTCAAGTTAAATGGCCAAAAGTCAAAATAAATTAAGCCCACATGCGACACACAGAAACAACAACGCCGAAAAGAAATAGAAAAAGAGTTCGAAGCCAGCAGGCGACAGGCAGTCACCACAAACGTTGTCACACCCTTCTGGCCATTCCATTCTGACCCGTACCCGTACCCGATCGTCGTAGGATCCCGGCTCTGTTTTTGGAGCTCCAGCTTGGAGCCCAGCTTGGAGCCAGCGACGCCCACATGCAGATGCATTCGCTCCGAGACAATGGGCACGGCTACAGCGCCAGGTCTAAGCACTGGAAATAAAATAAAGGGTAAATAAGGGGTTTCAAGGTTTTATCTATTTTTTTGAATTTTTTATTGCTAATTTTAAAGTTATTTTAATTAATAGAATTATTTTAAGATAAGCTGAATATTTCAAAATTTCACAAATAATTTTTTTATCAAGTATTATTGAAAATATAACGTTACTACCATTTATAAGAATATTTCAATATTTATTTGTAGCTCTTTAAGTGCTTTAAATAAAAGGAAATAATTTAATAAATTTCTCCAGTGTACTTCTAGGTTCTACCCTATTTTTCCAAGTGCCTTTCAAAGTCCCAGTTCCAGCTGAACTCCCGAGAGCTCAGATTTGTCACCAGCTCGTTGTCGGGTCTTGTGCACATGCGCCAACTGGGCCGCCGTCTCTGATTAAGTTGACGAAACTCAAATTCAAATTGCACGGAATGAGAGAGAGAGAGGGGGCTTGGGCTTTGCTGGGGCCTTTGTGGGGTTTATGGTGACATGATCTGGTCCGCGGGTCTGGGTGACGAATTGGACAAACATTGGACATTGGCTGCGCCCTCGAAATGTCAACGCCCTAGAATCGAACCTCAGCTGGGGGAAGGAAGGCCCCCTGCCAAGCGAATATCGAGTATGCGAGAGACCACTGCCCAAAAATGCATTAAAAAACTGAAAAATTAAAAGAGAGAATGTAACATTAGTAATTTATTGGGTTTCCTATTAATTCAGATGAGATAACATCACAAAGATCGGGTTTTAAGAGGTTTTATTTGCTTAAGTCTTAATATTATTATTTATATAAAGGGAAAATAATATATTTTATATATATAGAGAGTAAAATATTATGTTTTTTAAGAATTTATGGTTTAATTAACTATCTCAGCTTAATTTATAGATCTACAGTCGTCCAGGATCTGTAATAAATGAATTGTATATCAATTTATAATCTTTAATGTTCATATATATCATAAATAAACTAATTTTCCTTTATATTTTGTACACTCTGAATGTGAAGTTACTTCTTAAATTCAACTTATAATAATCTTTATTAAAAGTATTATTTTTAAAGGCTTATTTTCGCCTTGAGTTTGTTAATTATCTCAGTAACACATCGCTGATCTCATTTAATTACTTATTTATTTTCACACCTTTTTCCAATATATGGACCAGTGTCATGAGGGCACACACCTGATATATGTATAATATAATATATCGCGAAACCCCAAACTGCCTTTCTCCCTGGCTCCCCCCTCCTTGGTATTGGTGACATACTTTTACCGCTCCGAACGCATTTACCCTGCAGTACCTGTCATCAACGATTCATCAACGATTCATCAAAAAAACTTCATT